>ML789936.1:67376-91027 GCA_009831015.1 Picea engelmannii | reverse complement strand
TCATCAACCAATTGATCCACTAACATGGATATAAAAACCATCACCAAATCATGTACATCAATCATCAACCATGTACACCAACCATGTACATCAACCATGCACATCAACCTATACCATAACATGTATAACAACCATGTACATGAACTTGTACCATACCATGTACATCAACCTGTACCATACCATCAACCATGTGCCAACATGTACTATAAACCATGTACCCTGAAATGTACCTCAACCATATACCATATCACTCATTTTATGTCTCAATCATTCCATACACCATTTACCAAAACACACAATTCATGTACCTCAAACATGTGCCATAAAAATATCAAGAAGTGCCTCAACCATGCATGAATATCACTATGAAATGCACCTCATACATATGCCACAATATACCAAGTGTGTATCTCAACCATGTAATATCATCACCACAACATATAACAAATCAGATACCAATATGTGCTTCTAACAATGTATCATATCATCACCAAAGTGTACCATATCATGTCCCCTCATCACCATGCCTCAAGCATGTACCATACCATGACAAGCATAGCCCTCAAAACAAACACATAAGCATACATGTAATCCTATGGACACCCTGTTGTATCAGATAACAAATAAGTAGACCAACCTCGGCATCAACAACCTGGTACCGACATCTCTCACCAATTCGGTCTTGTCCTCGTGGGAGTAAGACCTCTTTTCATGCGGGGCCTCGCGTGATAGGCACTAGGAAACCTGCAGGGGTGCCTCATAGGACACTAGTTGTTTCACCCGCGGGGGTCGGCCAAATTAGGGTTTCCTCGACAATTCCCTCTCCCCTCTACAAACTGAAAACTCCTACACTTCTCACTCTTTCAATGCCTTATATTTTTTCGTCATAAACTTGCAAAAAGATCACTTGCTCACTTAGAGATATTCAATAAAATGTATAAGTGAATTTACTTGTGAGAGAATTCTTGAGGTGTATATATATATTTTCTAAGTAACCTCTCTCCTTAAATTTAGGGATTCTAGTACTTTCTTGTTACAACCACTTTACCCTTTCATTAATGACTTGTAACCATCTAGGGGTTCTTGACCATTCTTCAGGGGCTTCCAACTTCATGAGGGCATATATCCCTAACCGTAAGGAACCATGTAGCGTACCACCTGTCACTGGAAATGGCATGATGAGTACTATCCATCTATGAATGTATTACCTTCATTTACACTATCCTTCATGTCCTTATTCCTTGATCAACTTTGGGTTCCATAACCACACCTATGGGGATTCTTGTAGACTTCTTCAAATGCACCCATAACATCTGTTGACATCAACCACTCTTGTTGACATCAATGAAGACTAACTCACCATCAATATCGACCCATTCTCTAGGGCTTCTGGAATTATCCAAGAGTTGACATCAATGACAACCAACTGTCCAACATATGTAGGCAACAACTCCTAGCTAACACTATCCTAAAATCTGGAGAACCAAAACTCACCAATTAATGTACACTATATATTGCTCAAGGAAAAATGGATAAAATAGAATTTTTGCTAGAATAAAACCACACTATTAAGGACAAAGCACAATTTTACCGAAATGAAACACTCCATCCAAATCATGCTCTTATAGAAACACTCTACTATAAATCAATTCACACTCTACTATAAATCAATTCATACTTTACTTATATCAGCATGGAAAACACACTTGTTGTAAATGAAATCATTCCTTACTTGTATTGAAATGATAAACACACTTGTTGGAAATGAAATCAATCCTCACTTGCATTGAAATGGGAAACACACTTGCTAGAAATGAAATCCTCACTTGCATTGAAATGGGAAACAGACTTGATAGAAATGAAATCAATCCTCACTTGCATTGAAATGTGAAACACACTTGTTGGAATGAAATCAATCGTCACTTGCATTGAAATGGGAAACAAACTTGCTGGAAATGAAATGTAGAAATATTGTTGGTAATAAAATCACATTGCTTAAAGTAAATCACTTGCTAAAAGGCAATAGGAAAACCATGTTGTGAGAGATGAATTAAAACAATCTGCACCTATGAATGGATAGCAATAATGCCTACAATTTCACTAGGTTTCATTAACCTCAACAACAATGATGATCATCAATCACATTGAAACCTATAACAGTGATGTTAGAAATAAAATCTAGACCGAATTACATTCGAGTAACAACAAGTTGCATCTGCACCAAAGCACTCAAATCAATTATGGATGAAAATAAAAACAAGGATAATCCCTATAAGAAAAATATATATATACCTATTAATATAATAGCAACAACCCTGCTAAAGAGGAGGGCTCTTCGTCCTTGGCAGGGGATGAAAACATTACAAGAACTACAACTTAATCACACATACAATGAAATCACAAACTTGTTAGATATTTATTACTCGGAAATCAGGAAGTGCAGATACAAATGTCGTGTTTCATCGACCAAAATTATCGTTCCCCCCAAAATAAACTAACTCGGGAGAAAATATGCTCTGCATTTTAAAATCTCCCTCATCGAACTAATCTTCAAAAATTGACAGTCATGAAAAACATTGAGAATATTTCGATTCTCAAGTTGTTCAATGTTGTCTAAATAAAGAAGATTCAAAATGTTTCTTGTAACTGGTCACAACTAACATGCTCAATTAATTAGAGATTTCACCCTCTGAACTGTCCTATAGTTTGGGCTGACAATATGGATTTATTACATACAATAATCGTGACTCGAGAATAGCCACGTCATCAAAAGGGACTGTTGTCCCCATTTTGTGGATAACTAAGGAGATTATGTCTCGAGGCCCTCAAGTTGCTGATATGGAATGTCGAGAGACTACATGACCAACAATACCCTATTGCACAGTTGAAAACCCCTCTCACCACCACAGATGGTCACAGATTTCTAGATGGCATCCACCACATCAACTAGCTTCCAGAAGGAAGTGGGCCTTATTCCATGAGGTACAAATCAGTATTATGGTAAGCATCATTTCAATATTTAAGCCAACTGAGTATGTTGTATGTTAGATTTCTCTAGATTTCATGATATATGCTTGGAAATTATGCCTTTTTCCTTGTGTCACCTTGGTGGTTGAAATTATGCCCTAGTAAGTGTTTTTCCTTGGGGATGGGTTTGTTACTAGGAGATCCCTTAAATATCCATCATACCATTATTGACCATACTTACAACTTTCCATCATTATTCCCATCCATTTCCTTATCTCTTTGGATTTTAGGGTGTATTGACCCAAGAAGGGGTTGTCCCTCATTCTATGGGAAGAAGGGGTTGAAGGTCCAGAGGGATTGATGTTGGGTAAAAGATAAAAGCCTTGTATGAACCTTTGAGATGCTTCACCCAAGGATCACCCAAGAAAGAAATGCAATTCTTATGTTTGATTAAAGGGTACCCACAATATAATAAAGGATTCTTAAAAGGTTAGTTGAAGGATAAGAGGTATCATCATGAGCCGACCTATCACGTCCATGAATATCTAGTGGTATGAAATTGCCATCATCTGGTCACCAAACCATGTCAATGACTCTCAGTCGCATGGATGAGAGAAAGGGGGTCTCATCAAAAGCCAACCTTCTCATTTACACTAGGTATTTGTGGGTGACATTGCCATTATCTGGTCACCATGCAAGTGCAGTGACCTTCAACCTCTCCTTAAAATTATGAAATAATAAAAGAATGGCAAATAATGGGCTTGGAAAAAGTGCATTGTAGATGAAGGTACCACACAACCTCTACAAAGGCACCCATGAATGAGACACTATGACCCCTTGTATGTCATGAGCACTATTCCCATTGATTCTTGACCCCAACCACTTCATCCACTTTACATGTCTTAGAGGGGGATCTCTTGGAAACTCTCCTTGACCTAGGGAAATATCTACCTAATAGGAAACCTCATTAACCCTCCCATGTTTAATATTGACAAGTAACATAGTGTCTTTGAGCAATTATTTGTTTGATATAGTGATATTTTATGCACATGATTAGGTGGCTCATTTATTGATTGGATTCACTTATCATGATGTTATGGCTTGATATCCTTGGAGGGTATGCTCATTTGTCTTTGCAGGACCTAGCTAGTGGAAAATTTTGGAAGAACAAGCCTAGCTTGGGCTCCCATGGGGCTTGGAGCCCACAAATGGATTCCAAGGGCCTACATGCCTGATGAGGAAGATAAAACTGAAACTATTATTTGAGACCTATTCCACTGGATTTCTCTCTTCACCCTTATCGCATTCATACCTATCATTTTTTCAACAAATTTTTTTTCCCGTGGACTTGACCCCCTCCCAACACCCTTATTTGGGATTTACCCCATTGGATTCAACTCGTCACCCTGATCGTTGTGATACACTTCACCCATAAACAATTTCATGTGTGATCCCACCCACCCCTTTTTGGTTCTCTCATCATCGTGGCCCATACCCATAGCCAAGACTTGGAAGCTCACTTCAATACCTTGCACTCTAATTTCACAAAGACCCAACAAGAAGTGAGACAACTCGGTGCCAATATTGCCACGATCAATAAAAACATGAATTCATCCATCACCACCCCAATCGAGGAACTCAAACAAGACCTCAAACAAGACATTACTACCCAGCTTGAATATGTCACTACGATGATCTACACTAAGTTGCATATCCCTGTAGATCCTCCCTTATCTGACCCACCTTTGCATACCGAAGGTGAAACTTCCTCTCAGATCCCACTGGTTGGGTAACTCAAATGGAACATTATTTCTCTTTGTATGGAATTATGAATGAGTTGGCCAAACTCTGGTATGGTGTTCTCCATCTAGATCAAGAACGTTGGCAATGGTGGAAATGGAGAAAAAAATCCCGCCAAGGGTACGTTTCTTGGACACACTTTCTGGCATATCTTTATGAACACTTTGACACTGACACCAACCAGTTAGGTCATTTGACAAAGTTGAAACAATCTGGCACAGTGGGAGACTTTATAGTTTCTTTTGAGCGACTGGATTTTCATATAGAGGGCATGTCTAATGATTTTTTTCAAGAATTTTTTATCAGTGTCTTCAAGGATGAGATTCATGCCCATGTCCTCATGGCTCGGCCTCAGAGTTGGGTGGAGGCTACTAAAAGAGCTAAGGAAGAACAATAGGTTGTTTCTTCTCAAAACCGAAAACCCTCCTTTATTCCTCGCACTAAACCAGTAACTCCCACTCATCCTTCTACTCCACTAAAGATCCAAAAATTGACCAGGGCCGAAATGGCTGACGCCAAATCAAAGGCCTTTGTTATAATTGTGATGAAAAATATTTTATGGGACACAAGTGTAAGGAACACAATATTTTTATGGCCATATCAAAGGATGTTTTAGAAGAGGATGTTGAGGCTCCCCTTGTGTCTGTGTCACCTGAACCCACTGATATAACCCCTCCCTCAGACCCTCCCGAAGCAGAACCAATCATTTCCCTAAATGCTCTCATTGGCTTCTCTGCTCTCCAAACCCTCAAGCTAATTGGTTACATCAAACATAGGAAGGTCATAATTCTTGTTGATAGTGGAAGCACCCATAATTTTATTCATCACCGCATTTCCCAAGAAACTAATTTCTATATCCATGCAGTCAATAATTTCCAAATCATGATTTCCAATGGCGGGTCCATGAAATGTGGAGGGCATTGTGAAAATGTGTGTCTCCAAATTGGTGACTACCACCTGAAATCTCATATGTTTTCTATCGACATGGATGGTTGTGACATTGTGTTGGGTGCATAATGGCTAAGGAATTTGGGTCCCATTCTCATGTATTTTAAGGAATTAACCATTCAATTCAACCAGGAGGGCCAACAATATAAGTTCCAAGGAATCACCACCGGTGCCTAGAGATTATTATTTCCCATCGCATGGAAAACATGCTCAAAAAATGTCATTTTTCCATTATTTCCCAAATCCATGCCATACAAGAAACTAAGACATCCTCTGTGTTGTAGGATCTTTGATCCATCATCTCTAAACATCAAGTGGTTTCTTCCACTCCCCAGGGACTCCCTCCTTCCTGTGGTTTTCATGATCATTCCATTCCCCTTGTCCCAGGAAGCCTTCCTCCCAATGTCCGTACGTATCGTCACCCCTTTTCCCCCAAAAATGAAATTGAGAAAATGGTTCAAGAACTGCTCAACACAGGTGTTATCCACCCTAGTATGAGCCCCTACTCTTCTCCTATGGTCATGGTCCTTAATAAAGAAGGTTCTTGGTGCATGTGTCCTGACTTCCATGCCCTCAACAAACTCACCATTAAATACAAATGTCCCATTCATGTCATTGATGACCTCTTGGATGAATTGAGTGGTGCCCAATTCTTTACTAAACTTGATCTTTGTTCTAGCTACCACCATATCCGTATGAAAGAGGCAGACATTCCTAAGACTTCCTTTAGAACTCATGAGGGCCACTATGAGTTTTTGGTCATGCTCTTTGGCTTGTGTAATTCTCCCTCCACTTTCCAAAGCCTCATGAATCATGTCTTCCGTCCTTTTCTCCGTCATTTTGTCTTAGTTTTATTTGATGATATCCTCATCTATAGTAAAACCTGGACATACCATCTTTCTCATGTGGATTGAGTTCTCCATCTACTCTCTCAGCACCAACTTTTCCTCAAACAATGTAAATGTCCTTTCAGCGCCTCAGAAGTTGAGTACTTGGGTCATCTTGTTGGCAAGGCCGACGTTAGGGTGGATCCTAAAAAGATTGAATCTATGCAAGATTGGCCTGACCCAAAGACTCTCAAAAGCTTGCATGTATTTATGGGATTAACACGTTATTATCGCAAGTTTGTTAAGAATTATGAAAAGATTGTGACACCTCTCACTGCACTCCTTAAAAAGAATTCTTTCACTTGGACTCCAACAACTGCTCAAGATTTTCAAACCTTGAAGATGGCCATGTGCACCACTCCAGTCCTAGCCCTTCCTGATTTCACAAAGACCTTTGTCCTGGAATGTGATGCTTCAGGGAAAGGAATTGGAATTTTCCTTATGCAAGAGGGTCAGCCTTTGGCCTTTATCAACAAACAATTGTCTGAGAAAAATTTGGACAAATAAATCTATGAAAAGGAAATGTTGGCTATTCTGCATGTCGTGGATCTTTGGCGCCCTTATCTATTGGGGCAACGCTTCCAAATTAAGACAGTGTTGAACAACTGAGAGGGGGAGGGGTGAATTAGTTTTTACCGTGCTTAAACTATTATGCCCATTTTAAACTCTTCATAGAATACTCAATGACAATCACAATGATGCAGAGAAGTAAGTAATAGAATATTAAACATCAATCACACACATGAAATATACAGAGACGGATATTTCCTCAGGAAACCCATAAAGGGAAAAACCTCTTCTTCTTGATATGATAAGTAATCTTTATTTTTCCTTACATTATCATACTTGTGAGCTCCAACTCCTCTTGAGGCTACAACCTATGTTTTGAAAGATGCAACTTGCTGAGAGCACCGACTCTTTGTTTTCTCTAGCACCTACTAGAAGGAAGCACCAACTCCCTGGTTTCTCTAGCACCCACTATAAGGAAGCACCAACTCCCTAAGTGTTCCAGCACCAACTGGATGGAAGCACCAACTTCCAGTCACTCAGGCACCAACCTGTATAACAAGGAACAACAGTTTTCCCTTGCACCACCCTGCCACCCTGGTTTTTATGGCTTCAACCAGATGGAAGCTACAACTCCCTGTGTTCAAGCACCCACTTGAAACTCTGAGGACAACACTCGTCCCTAGCACCTCCCAACCACCCTGAAAGATAAATCTTTTCTTGCTTGAATCTATTACAGTGATATAATATTCATCAATATCTTACTAGTCTCATCATTGTTCTGATACATTGCTCTGCTCTTCCTGCTTCAATTTCCTCCTCCTCGCATCTTCATAAGATTTTTGTTCTTCTGCTCTGTCTCTGCATGTGCACCTCGAATTTTTCTTCCTCTCTCAGATACGCATTTTCGTTCTATGTGCTATGCTTCTTCTATATGATTCAACAACTGTACACATCTTGCCTTTACCCGCATGAATAACTCTCTACAAAAGCAACATCCTCTTCTCTGTTCTGCGTATATTTATCATGGCCGGTCCTTTGCCAGATCATGCACATAACTCTTTTTCCCCTCTGGCGATTACACTGAGTTTGTTATGCATACATGGTCATTATGCCGAGACTCTTTGGCTTCTTTGGAAGCTACCGTCTTCGACCCTTTTCCATCTGTCAATCATCTCTATGATGAGTCTTCATACCACTGTCAGATACCTCGAGTCTCTTCATCTTCTCTGACAATAATCTTGCAGCCTCTTTGAATTCTCTGACTGAAACCATCAGTGGATTTTTGCAGTTACAATCAGTTCGTCTCTAGCAGTTACCGAGAGAACCTTTGTGCGCTCATTTGTTTGGCACTTTTTCCTTTCCTGAGAAAACTACACAGTGGGCATTAATATTTTTTGGCTAAGCCCCTTCCTTTCACATGACCATCAACGGTGACCGTATGCCTAACCAATAGTCATTTCGTGATTTCATATTTCAGGTGATTAGTTGTGAGTCACCTTGGTTTTCCCGACTCGCGAAGATCCGAAATGGAGCCTAGAACTGCTAGCTCCTTCCCTTCTCTCTCGTTGATGTGCCACTAGCTGTGATTAGGGGCCAAGCATGAGGGTGCTTCACGATTTTGCATATCGTGACATCCTGCTGTGAGTTTCTTCCAAACTCACGATGCGCGAAACTATGAAATGGAGCCTAGCAGTTCTAGCTCCTTCACTTATCTTCCTCTGATGTGACCACAATATATGATAAGGGGTCAAGAAAAAGAGTGCTTTGCGATTTCCCATATCGCGAACTCCTACTGTGAGTTGCCTCCAAACTCCCGATATGTGAAACTCCAAAATGACTTCATATCAGATCAACGGTCGAGGTCTCTCTCTCTAATCGATGGTTGTGATCAATATCGTGGACTCTGACTTCATATTAGATCAATGCTCCAAATCCTTGGTGATCATACAACCCAGATTATTTCGCGACTTCGCATATCGCGAGTTCCTACAACTCTCACCTTTGACTTCTCCAGCTTGCAAGTCAGTGAAATGTTGATCTCTCGCCACATGTCCTCTGGATCCAACGACCCAGATCATTTCGTGAATTTGCATTTTGCAAGTTCCTCCAACTCTCACCTTTGACTTTTCCAGTTCAAGAGTCAATGAAATTCCAATCGCTCGCCACATGTCCTCTGGCTCTAATGGGCGAGATCATTTTGTGAATTTGCATTTCACGAGTTCCTCCAACTCTCACCTTTGACTCTTCTAGTTCGCAAGTTAGAAAAATTCCAATCGCTCGCCATGTGTCCTCTGGCTCCAACGACCAGGATTCCTTCGCAACTTTGGAGTGTTGACTAACTCATGGGGTTATCCTCCTTGCAGATCCATTGGATATAACCATTGTCGGTCCTTCGCGCTCTGATCCGACGACTGAGATCTAATCTCTTCCTCTGCTCACTCCTCCTGTCTAGACTATGATCTAACAGACATCGGGTATTATGGATCAGTGATCCATCGGCCACTGTCTCTCCTCCTCTTGATCTTTGGCTTTCTCAAATCTCTAAGTGTCAAAGGCCACGACCTTTGATCCTTCTTTGAGCCTTGATGACTTGGACCTCGTATGCATTTCTGGGAGTGCTATATCTCCTGATATTTGTTAATGGAATTCACCTTGGCCCTGGTGCCCACTTGCGCTCTACATGCAACGCTGCGCTATTCCTTCTCAGTTTCTCGACCTTGTTCTTATGTGTCTGTGTTGTTGGTTGTTGTTCTTTCCATGTACACTCTGTTTTTAAACCTTCCATCATCGTTGTTGTTCTTTCCATCAATGAAAAGAACACTCTACCTATAAACATGCCAACAATCTCCCCCTTTGACATTGATGACAACCTTGAATGGCTGCACTATTCTGCTTAGACCTCCAACTGTAGAATCCACACCTTTTCTCCCCTTTTGACATCAATGTCAAAGAAAACATGCTCCCCCTGAGTTGTTGCAGTATTTTTCGAAGGTATCAGATATTCAACCAACACATACTCCCCCTTACATAATGGACTCTCTTAAGTTGATAATGGGGTCACACCCAACTTCTGGCGTAGATACTCAAACTAAGCTTGTGCAAGCGGTTTAGTGAAGATATCAAAAATATGATCTTTGGATGGAATATAATGCACATAAACCACAAAGTTGGTTTCCTATTCTCTCAAGAAGTGATACTTGATGGGTATATGCTTGGTCTTGGAGTGAAAGACAGGATTCTTTGACACACTAATTGCACTGGTATTATCACAATGAATTGGGATCGGTGCAGTATATTTTACCTGCAAGTCTGCAAGTGTCTGAATCATCCACAATACTTGGGTACAACAAGTGGAAACTGCAATGTATTTAGCTTTTGTAGTTGATAACGAAATGGAACCTTGCTTCTTGCTCAGCCATGATACAAGGGAATCTTCTACAAAGAATGCATCTCCACTCATGCTTTTCCTTTCATCCACACAGTTAGCCCAATCAACATCTGAATCGAATGATAGTTGAAAATTATGATTCCTATAATACCATAGGCCATAGTCCATTGTTCCTTTCAAGTATCTGAATATTCTTTTGACAACTAACAAATGACTATGATTAGGTGTGGCATGATACCTTCCTACTAGTCCAACGACATGCATGATGTCTGGACAAGATGTTGTGATGTACAATAGGCTCCCTATCATAGACCTATATGAACTCTGATCAGCATCAAGTGAGTCATCATCCTTGCTTAACTTACATCTAGTGACCATAGGTGTGCTCATAGATTTATAATGTTCCATTTGAAACCTTTTCAACATTTCTCTTAGATATTTTTCTTGAGAAAGAAATATTCCTTCAGACTTCTGAGTAATTTGTAGGCCAAGAAAAAATGGCAGTTCCCCTATCATAGACATTTCAAATCCAGACTGCATGCCATAAGCAAACCATTTTACCAGTGAAGCATTATTACTACAGAAGATGATGTCATCTACATAGACCAACACAATGAGAAAATCATTACCCTTTGTTTTGATATATAGATTGATGTCAATTGTTCCTCTCTTAAACCCTTTGTCTTGAAGATATGTATCCAGTCTATGATACCAGGCACGAGGAGCTTGTTTCAACCCATATAAGGCTTTCTCATCTTGCAGACAAAGTCAGGGTTATCTGACAGTTGGAAACCCTTTGGTTGTTCCATATATACTTCTTCTTTTAGATATCCATTTATAAAAGATGACTTGACATCCATTTGATAGAATTTAAACTTCTTATGACAAGCATAGGCAAGAAACATTCTAATAGCTTATAATCTTGCTACAGGCGCAAATGTTTCATCAAAGTCCAATCCTTCTATTTGAGCATATCCTTTGCAGACCAATCTAGCTTTATTTCTTACAATATTTCCTTGCTCATTCATATTATTTTTGTAGACCCATTTTGATCCGATTACATTTTTATCTGCTGGCCTAGGAACGAGTTCCCAAGTGTCATTCTTTTCAATCTGGACCAGTTCCTCATTCATTGATTTTAACCAATTTACGTCTTTACTGGCCTCATTGAAGTTCTTGGGTTCCACCATGGATATGAAGGCTATATGTGATTGCTTAGTTTTTTTTATTATCCTTTTCCTGGTTTGTACACCTTTGTCTTTTTCACCAATTATCTGACTTGCAGGATGATTCTTTTAAGTAATTCTGGAGGAAGAATTTGATGTTGTCTATTGATTTGAGTTTTCCTGAGTATTTACATCTTCATCTGACTCAGAGTCTTCTTGTTCTGATTCTTGGACCTCTTCTACTTCAAATTCATGTATATCCTTTGTTGTTGATTCAATATTGTTCACCTCTCTTACTGGAATTCCTTCATCAACTTTTATGTCAATACAGTCAACCAATTTATGCAGCCTCTTATTATAGCATCTGTATCCTTTACTATTTGTATCATACCCTAAGAAGATTCCTTCATCATCCCTGTCATCATACTTGCCAAGATTTTCATTATCATATTTTATGTAGCACTTACTCCCAAAGACTTTGAAGTGTTTGATTGAAGCAGGTCTTCCATGCCACAGTTCATAAGGTGTCTTGTCACTGTGTGGTCTGAGGTGGGCTTTTTTAAGAACATGGACTGCTATATGTATTTCTTCTACCTAGTAGGTTTTCCCAATTTTATTCTCATTCATCATTGACCTGGCCATTTGTTGCACAGTTCTGTTTTTCCTCTCAACTACTCCATTTTGATGTGGAGTTCCTGGGATTGTGTATTCTCTCTTCATCCCATTTTTATCACATAATTCCTTAAAATCACTTGACATAAATTCTCCTCCTATGTCTGATCTTACTGCCTTTAACCTCTTACCTATTTGATTCTCAGTTAAAGCTTTAAATATTTTAAATTTCTCAAATTCTTCAGCTTTTTCTTTGAGAAAAGCAACCCAAGTAAGTCTAGAGTAATCGACAATGATCAACATAAAGTAGTTTTCCTGCCCTGTGCCTTCCTGTCTTGATGGTCCACATAAATCCATATGAATTAATTGGAGTGGTTTCTCTGTTGAAGTAGAGATATTGGATTTAAACTGATTCCTGGTTAGCTTTCCTATTTGGCAGGGTTTACACATAGAGTCTTATGCCTTTGATATTCTTGGAAGATCTTTTACTACCTCAAGATTTTTGAGCTTGATTAAGTGGTCAAAGTTTAGATGTCCAAGTCTCCTATGCCATAACCAACTTTCATCATGTTTTCTTAGATGACACTCTTCTCTATATTCTTTCAACACATATACATTATTATCTATCCTTATGCCTTTAGCCACCATTTGTCCTGAGTTTATAGACTTTATCTTGCAATCCTTCGAAGTGAACACCATTTCACATCCTCTGTCACACATTTGACTTACACTGAGCAAATTGTGTTTCATCCCATCTACAAGCAGAACATCCTGGGATTTTCCTTTTCCATTACTTAAACTCACCATCCCTTTACCCTTGATTTTACCTGGAGCATCATTTCCAAAGGTTACATTTCCTGATTTGCTTTCACTTAGAGATAGAAACTTACCTTTGTCTATCGTCATATGTTTGGAGCAACCATTGTCAATATACCAGGGGTTCTTTTGTATTTGAGCTAACAACACTATTCCACACTTGTCATTTTCTTTCTTCTTCCAAACCTTGATATTTTCAGCAAAATGATTCAAATTTGGTTCATAGTTCCTTAAGCGATAGTCTGCAGCTTTATGTCCATAAATATGGCAGGTGTAACATTTTGGTTCACTGAATAAAGGATCATAACGATTGTTATGCTTAACCTGTGTCCTTTTCCTAGACATCACATGATTTGCAGTATGTGGTTGTTTGTTACTTGGATGTCTCATTCTTTTTGTGATAGATATATATTCCTTGAGTGTCTTGGTTTTTCATATCTAAATTTTAAGGAGCAATTTACAACTTTGTGACCAAAGTTAGAACAGTAAAAAAAATATCCATAGAAAAACCCTTTGTACCTAGAAAATGGTTGTCTTCTTTGAGCAGGTTGATTTCTTCCATGCTGATGGTTTCTTTGTTCTACAGTTTCAGTTCAGGTACTTCTTCCTTCGCTCTTCCTTGGTGGCTGATTATATTCCTTTGTTTCTTCATATTTATTGTTGTCAATGCACGTATATTTGACAAACTTAACAGATTCTTTGTTGCTTGGCAGACCATTATTTGATCCTTCTTCATAACCCAAACCAATTTTTAAATTTGGATTCCTTTGTTGATTCAGAATGATGGCTAATCCTTCTGAGACTTTAATGCTTGGAAGATTTTGGAGATATAGTGATTTAAACGTCTCCATTTCTTTTATGATTTTTACTACCTCTTCTTCCAAGGCTTCACATCTTTCCTTCTTTTCTGATAATTGTTGTTTCATAATGCCTTCTATTTTCTTTGCCTCTTATAATTCTACTTTCAGCAGGGCAAAGTCTTCATCGTTTTTTTTACTGTCTTTCTCGAACTGTATCAACATTTTTTTTTCTTCTTCTTCTTGAGTCTGAGTCTAGCAATTTCTTCTAGAGCACTGATCAGTTCTCCTTCCAAGTCAACCACAAATTATCCATCATCAACATCACTTCCCGCTCTTTTATTATCATAATCCTCTTTGGCCATTAGCATAAAGTCATTAATCTTGTCTTCACGAGAAGAGTCACTATATGTCTCCTGAAGAGTCATTGTTTACACATAAGATTTTCTTTTTACCAAATCTCTTGAATTTGTACTTCTCTTCACCTTCAGAGTTCTGGTCCTTCTTCTTGTGTGGACACTTAGATGCAAAGTGACCTATCCTTCCACAGTTAAAACATTTGAAGGGAAACTTGCCTTGGTACTTTCCTAATCCTTTATTTAGTCTTCTCACAACTTTTTCTTCAATTTCATCAGGATCAAAATCCTCATTCTTATCTTCTTTAAATGATGCTTCTCTAGAGGTGGGTTTATCTTTAACTATCCTCATTTTATATGCAGTCAATGTTCCTAGAAGTTTATCAAAAGCCAAGGATTTTAGATCATTAAGTTCTTCTATAGCAGAGACCTTCGGTTTGAACCTATCTGGCAGAGATCTCAAAATATTATGAACTAAAGAGGGTTCCTCAATTTTTTCACCAAGTTATTTCATTGCATTTACTAGTTATTCAACTCTTAGAAATTACTTTCCAACAGTTTCATCCTCTTTCATCTTTATCTGCTCAGACTGTACTCTATAGGTTTGAAGCTTGGCATCCTTTACCTTCTCATTACCTTCATAACTGCTAATGCGTTTGTCACACATTTCTTTGAAAGTTTCTAAGTGCATAAATTTTACAAATTCTGCTTTTACAAGCCCACTCAGAATAGAATTCATAGCCTTAGTGTTGAAACTGAATTCTAGCTTGTCATCCTTATTAGCTAGTACAATTGGCTTTACATAACCAGTCTCTACCACATCCCAAACATCTGCACCTAGGGCCATTATGTAGGTTCTCATCCTAACTTTCCAGAAGGCAAAGTTTGTCCCATTGAACAGGGGGGCCTTATTGGTTGAAGTTCCTTCATGGCTTGACATGTTTAAGCTTCTTGATCTACCTTTAGATAAAAGGAACCAACTCTGATACCAATTGTTGAACAACTAGGGGGGGGGAGGGGTGAATCAGTTGTTACTATTCTTAAACTATTATGCCCATTTTAAACTCTTCACAGAATACTCAATGACGATCACAATGATGTAGAGAAGTAAGCAATATAATATTAAACATCAATCACACACATAAAATATAAAGGGACATATATTTCCTTAGGAAACCCATAAAGGGAAAAACCTCTTCTTATTGATATGATAAGTAATCTTTACTTTTATTTACATTATCATACTTGTGAGATCCAACTCCTCTTGAGGCTACAACCTTTATTTTGCAAGATGCAACTTTCTGAGAGAACCAACTCTCTGTTTTCTATAGCACCTACTAGAAGGAAGCACCAACTCCATGGTTTCTCTAGAACCCACTAGAAGGAAGCACCAACTCCCTAAGTGTTCCAACACCAACTAGATGGAAGCAACAACTTCCATTCACTCAGGCACCAACCTGTATAACAGGGAACAACAGTTCTCCCTTGCACCACCCTGCCACCCTGGTTTTTCTGGCTGCAACCAGATGGAAGCTACAACTCCCTGTGTTCAAGAACCCACTTGAAACTCTGAGGACAACAATCCTCCCTAGCACCTCCCAACCACCCTGAAATATAAATCTTTGCTTCCTTGAATCTATTACAGTGATACAATATACATCAATAGCTTACCAGTCTCATCACTGTTCTAATACATTGCTCTGTTATTCCTGCTTTAGTGTCCTCCTCCTTGAATCTTCATAAGCTTTATGTTCTTATGCTCTGTCTCTGCATGCGCACCTCGACTTTTTAGTCCTCTGTCAGATATGCATTTTTGTTCTATGCGCTACGCTTCTTCTATATGATTCAACAACTATACACAACTTGCCTTTACCCGCATGAATAACTCTCTACAGAAGCAACATCCTCTTCTTTGTTCTACGTATATTTATCATGTTGATTCCTCTACCAGATCATGCACATATCTCTTCATCCCCTTTGGCGATTACACTGAGTTTGTTCTGCATCCATGGTCCTTATCTCGAGACTCTTTGGCTTCTATGGAAAATACCGTCTTCAACCCTTTTCCATCTGTCAATCGTCTTTATGATGATTCTTCACACCATTGTCAGATACCTAGAGACTCTTCAGCTTCTCTGAAAATCACCTTGTATCCTCTTCGAATTCTCTGGCTGAAACCATCAGTGGATTTCTGCAGTTATAATCAGTTCGTCTCTAGCAGTTACTGAGAGAACCTTCGTGTGCTCATTTGTTTTGTGCTTTTTCCTGTCCTGAGAAAACTACACACTGGGCATTTATCTTTTCGGGCTAATCTCCTTCCTTTCACATGACCATTGATGGTGACCGTATGCCTAACCAATAGTCATTTCGCGATTTCGTATTTCTGGTGATCAACTGTGAGTCACCTTGGTTTTCCCGAATCATGAAACTCTGAAATGGATCCTAGCATTGCTAGCTCCTTCCCTTCTCTCTCATTGATGTGACCACTAACTGTGATCAGGGGCCAAGCACGAGGGTGCTTCGCGATTTCGCATATCGCGACCTCCTGCTGTGAGTTTCTTCCAAACTCACGATACGTGAAACTCCGAAATGGAGCTTATCAGCGCTAGCTCCTTCAATTCTCTTCCTCTGATGTGACCACAAGCTATGATCAGGGGTCAAGCAAAAGAGTGCTTCGCGATTTATCATATCGCGAACTCCTACTGTGAGTTGCCTCCAAACTCCCGATACGCGAAACTCCGAAATGACTTCATATCATATCAATGGTCGAGGTCTCTCTCTCTGATCAATGACTGTGATCAATATCATGGACTCTAACTTCATATCAAATCAACGGTCCAGATCCTTGGTGATCAGATGGCCCAGATCATTTCGCGACTTCGCATATCGCGAGTTCCTACAACTCTCACCTTTGACTTCTCCAGCTCGCGAGTTAGCAAAATGTTGATCTCTCACCACGTGTCCTCTGGATCCAATGACCCAGATCATTTTGTGAGTTCCTTCAACTCTCACCTTTGACTTTTCTAGTTCACAAGTTAGCGAAATTCCAATCGCTCGCCATGTGTCCTATGGCTCCAACGACTCAGATCATTTCACGAATTTGCATTTCGTGAGTTCCTCCAATTCTCACCTTTGACTCTTCTAGTTCACGAGTCATTGAAATTCCAATCTCTCACGAGATGTCCTTTGGCTCCAATGGCTAGGATTCCTTCACAGCTTTGGAGTGTTGACTGACTCCTGGGCTTATCCTCCTTGCAACTCCATTGGATCTAACCGTTGCTAGTTTTTCGTGCTTCGATCCGACGGCTGAGGTCTAATCTCCTCCTCGATGCGCTCCTCCTGTCTAGACTCTGCTCTAATGGACATCGAATATTATGGATCGGTGATCCACCGGCCATTGTCGCTCCTCCTCCTGATCTTTGGCTTTCTCAAATATCTAAGTGTCAAAGGCCACGACCTTTGATCCTTCTTTGAGCCTTGATGAATTGGACCTCATCTGTTTTTTTGGGAACATTATCTCTCCTGAGCTTTGGTAATGGAATTCACCTCGTCCCTGGTGCCCAATTGCGCTCTACGTGCAACACTGTGTTATTCCTTCTCAACTTCTCGACCTTATTCTTCTGTGTCTGCACTGATGGCTGATGTTCTTTCCATGTACACTCTGTTTTTAAATATTCCATCATCGTTGTTGTTGTTGCAATCAATTACAAGCACACTCTACCTGTAAACATGCCAATAGACAGATATTCAAAGCCTCAAGTATTTTCTAGAACAATGCATTTCCTCCCCAGAGAAACAAAAATGGTTGACTAAGCTCTTTGGATATGATTATGAGATAATTTACAAGAAAGTCAAAGACAATGTGGTTGTTGATGCACTTTCCATAAAATATGAAGATGAAAGGTCCCTTTTTCTCTCCCCTTCATTGTACCAGATTAGCTCCAAGTTGTTCGCCAGGAATGGATACAAGATCCCAAAAGTTCGCATATGATACAACAATTGTAGTCCAATTCTCCAGTTTCCCTAGGGTACTCTTGGCTCAATGATGAGCTTCGATACAAAGGTCATTTATATTTAAGTAAACAGTCAAAACTTAAAACCATGGTACTTTCTGAGCTTCATGTTACACCCACAACTAGGCACTCTGGGTTTACCAAAACCTATGACCAGGTCAAACATTATTTTTTATGGGATGGTATGAAACAAGACGTTTGTAATTTTGTGTCTGAATGTGATGTCTGTCAATGAAACAAGGGAGAAATAATCAAATCTTCTGGCACACTACAACCTCTTCCTATTCCACCTTCTATTTGGCGGGATATCTCTATGGATTTTATTGTAGGCTTACCTAAATCGGGCAATAACTAAGTCATCATGGTGGTAGTTGGTCGTCTTTCCAAGTATGCTCATTTATGTGATCTTCAACACCCATTTACAACATCCACTGTGGCTCAACGTTTCATGGATCGGGTCTTCAAGCTTCATAGCATACCACATTCTATTGTTTCTGATCATGACCCAACTTTCACTAGCAATTTTTGGCAAGAATTGTTCAAGCTACAAGGCACCCAATTGCATCTCAGTATATCTTATCATCCCCAGACTGATGGTCAAACAATAGTTGTCAACAAGTGTTTGGAAACATATTTGAGGTGTTTTTCATCGGAACGACAAAATCAGTGGGTTGAATGGTTACCACTAGTTGAATGTTGGTACAACACACCGTACCATACATCTACTCGCATGACTCCTTTTGAAGCGGTATATGGAAAAAATCCACCTTCAGTTCTCTCATATTTGTTGGGTGTCTCAAAGGTCCAGGTTGTTGACCAAACGCTTACTGTTCGAGAGGCTATTCTCTGTACCCGCAAACAAAATTTGGTCATGGCCCATAATCGCATGAAGCAACAAGCAGATCAAGGTCACTCTGAACATCAATTTGCAGAAGGGGATCATGTGTTTCTTCGACTGCAACTTTACAAGCAAAATTCCCTCAAGGATGACCATTGTCAGAAACTGGTGCCCAAATTTTATGGTCCTTATACCATTCTCAAGCGTTTGGGACAGGTGGCCTATCAGTTAGCTTTTCCCAATCATTCTAAACTCCATCCTATTTTTCATGTTTCCTACTTAAGAAGGTGATTGGAACTAAGTGCCAAACTCAAACCAATCTTCCCGAGTTGGACGAAGAAGGCTCCATTTGGCTACATCCACAAGCATTTTTGGACTAGCGTGAGTGTCGTCTACATCAACAAACCATCAAAGAAGTGTTAGTCAAGTGGAAAGATACAACTCCAGCAGATTCCACTTGGGAACCAGCTACCATTCTGAAGCAATTTCCACATCTCAAGCCTTGAGGACAAGGTTGTTTTTAAGGGGGGGATATGTTAGGGACCTAACCCCTCACGTAGGTGGAATAATATATTTCGATGTAATAAAGGTCAATATTAATAAGGCCTAGCAATAAGGAAGAATAATTCCAATGTAAGAAGACCTAATAGAATCTTCCACTTCTAGAAGGATCTTCCTCTAGATGGTTCTTTTGATAGACATATTTAGTATAAATAGGAGTCGAGGGTATGAGAAATTTTATCTTGGATATTATTGTAATAGAGCTCTGCTCTGCTGAAGGTTTCCCCCTCAAAGAGGCAAGTGAACATTTCTCTCAGTAATCAAAGTGATCTTTATGGTGTTATTCTGGTATTATTTTGGTATTATTGCGGTGTTGTTTTGGTTATATTGTTGTTCATCTTCCATTTCTAGCTATTTATTTCTGTTTTGCATACTTTTTTATGTCTGGAATATTACACCTATGCCCATTGAGTTTTGACCCTAACCACTTCATCCACTTTACATGTCTTAGAGAGGGATCTCTTGAAAACTCTCCTTGACCTAGGAAAAGATCTACCCAATAGAACACCTCGTCAACCCTCCTATATTCAAGATTGACAAGTCAGATAGTGTCTTTGAGCAATTAATTGTTTGATATAGTGATATTTTATGCACATGCTTAGGTGGATCATTTATTGATTGGATTCACTTATCATGATTTTATGACTTGATATCCTTGGAGAGTGTGCTCATTTGTCTTTGCAGGACCTAGCTGGTGGACAATTTTGGAAGAACAAGCCTAGCTTGGGCTTCCATGGGGATTGGAGCCCACAGGTGGATGCCAAGGGCCATCATGCTAGATGAGGAAGATAAAAATTGAAATGCCTTGATGATGACTTGGACAATATATCATAGCCCCCACATGCCAAACTTTTTTCCTAGGAGAGGAAAAATGTCTCATTTTTTAGAATGATGTCATCTAGGGGGGTTAGGGCTTGGTGGTGAGGTGACATACATTGGCACTTGGAAATTTTGAAGGGGATTGAACCTTCATCATGAAGGAAGTTTTTGGATGATTGGCATGTGGCTTTGGGAAGCCTATCTATTGTTCTCCATCACCAACGACCTCCTCCAAATGCCAAAACGTCCCCTAAAGGGATGACATCCTACTGAAATTAGTGTTTTATTATGTGCAAAAGTGGATTTTAAATGAATTGTTTAATATTACTTTGTTAAAGGGGGGAATATTTGGGTTGTTGAACTCTAGTGTTTTGTTTTACCCCTTAATATGTGGACAAATCACCTTGGTGACATTTTGTATAAATAAGAGATCATAGGATCTCATTTGAAGATAAATCTCCCTCTTGTGAGAGGACTTGATCTGAAATTTTCACAATGCTTGGAATATTTTGTCTCTTGTGCACGTGTTTATGTCTATCTCTTGTGAATGGTTGATGGAGGAGTGAGGCGCTAGCCTTGGAGGAATGCTTTCTAGCTTTTATGTTGGATTATCTTAGCATCTTTCTTGATTTTGGTATGGTCTTTTACTCTTATGCTATAATTTTTACAAGTCAAGGATTGTTGTGCTAGGAGATAAGTGGGAAGTAAGAGAATTTACACCCCTACTCTAGTCTCCATCATTTATTGCTTAAATTTCATTGATGTTTCAAGGGTTTGTTTGAGGAAGTAAGAGGATTTACACCCCTCATTCTCAAACCCTAGCTAGAGATACTTTCCTTGAGAAGTAAGAGGACTTAAACCCCCAAGGAAATAGAATCTCTAGTTCATTTATTTGACTGCATTATTCCAATAGTAAAGGAACTAGTCATCTTGTTTTTTTGCACTGGAGATATAAAATCATTGCCTTGGGAAACATGAATTTTTGTCTTTTGAAAGATTGCCTGCTTTTAGTTGGTTTTCCACATTGAGAGGAGTCTTCCCCTACTAGGGCATCCCCTCTCTCCCACTACTTAAATTGTTGTTACAAACCCTAACCTTCATCCATTAGGGCTGATCTAACTTAGATAGATAAATAATCCTAACTCCTAAACTAACCCTAGACTAACTTTTAAATTTTGCTCATTTACTCTACTAACTAGGGTGCATCTTTTCAGCTAGTTATTGGCACTTTTCTATGGTTGATTTTGTCATTGCATGCCATTGAATGCTAAAACCATAAGGCTGCAATTTTCTGCAGAAATATACATGTTATAACAACTTGCTTTATTCAACTTCAAAGTGCCATTTTCAGCCATAATTGAATTCTATATTCATTAATAATATTGATGATTGATATTATGCTTTACATGCTGATTTAGAATGCTTTATTTTCTGATATAAACCATTATATTCTACTGCAAATTAGGGACAAAAATCTTAACTTGTTGATCCATACTAACATATATAATTGCAAGTTGGATTTTCTTGTGTTTCGGACAGGTACAATCATCCGGAGAAGTACTATACCTTTGGGGAAACAATCACTTGACTTACAAGGAATATCTTTCCACATATCACTCCATTTAGATTTTTCCTATAGGGGTTCCAATCCCATATCTATCCATTCCCATCTCATTCCCCCTAGGGTCACCGAGATCGCCTCCCTAGAGGGACCTAGTCACTCTCGAAGTGTGGGACCTACATCGAGGTGACATTGGGTGTAGGATTCCCAAGTTGTAGCCCATGATTGTTTTGTTGGGTCGGGATTTTCCCAACCTACAACTTGTGTTATAACAGGGACCAATCATTTCCATGAGGGATCGTATGTCAGTGACCTGGTCAACATCAACATGGGTGATCCCCAAATAACATCATTGGTCCACTGAGGATATCAACACTATTAGGAGTAACAAAATTTCAACACTTCGGAGTAACATCACCGAGAGTAACATCAGTGCGTAGTAACAACATCTCAGAGTAATATCACTGCAGAGTATCAAAGTCTCTGTCGCACACCTGACCCCTAAGTACCTTTTTAAGGGATGGGGTATAATTTTTTTCGCTTAACCTAATACCCATGGCCCAGTAATTATTGAAATATTTACTTTATATTTTTCCTCTTAGAAGTAGTTTAACACTAACTCGATAAATTAATCATATGATAATTATGAGTAATTATATTATAACACAATGCGGATAATTTCTCCATAATATACTTAAGTTGATTAACCTTAATTAAGGTATATAATTCAATTCCTCCATGCCACATTTTCATGTAATTTGACATATATATATCTAAATATATGCATATTATTTATTTACTGGGAAAAAAAGGATTAACTATATTTCGATATGATTTCCTTAGGCATGCTATGCAGTCTAAATATTTCTTTCATGAAAATACTGGCAATATCTATTTCCTTTCAAGTTGACTTGACGAGAATGAAGTGAGCAACCTTGCTCAGCTTGTCCACAAATACCATAATGGCGTCATTCTGCTTGGTTGATTTTGGTAACCCTGTGATGAAATCCATGGATATGGTTTCCCATTTCCATTCTGGAATTGGTAGGGGTTGCAAAAACCATGTTGGATGCTGGTGTTCTGCCTTAACTTGTTGACATTCTAGACATTTAGCTAAGTAATCAACTACGTCCTTTTTTCAGTCCGGGCCAATAAAATAGTTTCTTAGTGGCTGTGATCATTTGTTGATAACCAGGATGACCAATATATGGTCTTTTATGTAGTTAATCCATTATGAAATTCTTCAAGTCGTCACAATTTGGAATATAAAACCTACCTTAAGTTATCAGGCCATTATTCAACAGTTGATATCCCTCATACTTCAGCCTTGTGGGATCTTTCTCTAGGTATAATTTTACAATCTTGAAAAATGCATCTATTTCTTGTGCACTTTTGAATCTCTCCTTGATGTCTGATTCATAGGTGCATACAGTTTCCAAGTGAATCCATTTCATACTTCTACTAAGGGAATCAACCAACCTATTTTCTTTTCCTTTAATATGTTTGATTTCAAAATCAAACTCACTAAGGAGATCCATCCACCTAGCTTGTATAGCATTGATTTTTGGTTGATCAAAAAAATATCTCAACCCACTATGGTCTGTCATAAGCA
>ML789936.1:0-11355 GCA_009831015.1 Picea engelmannii | reverse complement strand
GAGCTATATGGAGAATAACAATAATGGCACTAATTATAGAATCTTGGGAAATTTCAAAGAGCATTGTTTATTTTGGCTCGAGGGCGCATGCCTTCCTTGAGTATCTACAGACGACCTAAGAAACAAAGAAGGTTTCTACCTTGATGTCGTGGTACCCTTTGATATTAAAGTTACCAACATGTCAGAGCTAAAGAGAAGAGAGGAAGACCTTCCCTCTCCAAGTCGGATCAAGCAGTTGAATTCCTACTGGAAAGAAAAAATAAAGAACCTGAACATCATCGTTCATGCGTGCATCCAAGCCATAACAAGGAGAGAAGATTTATTCAAAAGGCTCATGGAGGTGGACCTAGATAGAATCACTAACGAAGTCCAAGATCCCAAGTTGATCCTCAAGTCGTTGTTCCTAACAAAACAACAGTTCAATGAGCAGGTTGAGATTTTTAAAAGGATTGTCAATGGAAAAATGATATGGCATAATTGTATATGATGAGAATGCCATAGATAAATGGCTAGTGGATTACTCCATAAAAAATCAGAATATTGAAGAAGTACTACATGGAATTTCAATTAATCTCTGAGACTTGGAAGGTGAGTTGTTCAATATTAAAATCCGACATGAAATCAATGTGGCACCTATGAAAGGTTACATCAAGGAATGGTTCAAGAAGCCTATCGATAAACTGAAAAATGAAGGACAAGAAGAAGTTTAGACGGTTCTTGTAACCATTGATGAAAACAATAAAAGGACATCAATGAGCAAATGAACACACGAGAGAACATCATGGTAACTTTACGTTGATCACATTCTTCTTTTCTTTATCAATTCCTTCATCCAGTGATTCCACCTCTTTCACTAGAAAGGTTTAACCGACGACTTATAACTCATTTTTTCTTATTACCAGGTCTTGTTGATCCTTCCACCACCCACTGTCCTCTTTCTAAAATCTTATTTCTTGTATTTATTTTCCTAATGGTCCACGGGAGCCCCAACCCTAGTCTTTAAGACAAAGGCATTTGCATTTTCAAGAATATGTAACACATTATATATTTTTTGGAAATTTCAAGAGAACTACTTTGGGAACAATCTCGATTGTACTTTGTAACGTTGTTTTCAGAATATAAAGTATTTTAGGTTGATCTATCATTATCTTTATTTGAGTTTCCCATGTATCCACTATGTTAAAGTTCTCTTGTGTATTAAGATCATCTTCTTTTGTTTTTATGTGATCAGAATCTTTAACTTAAAACTATGATGGATGTGAGGAAAAAAAATTTACTTACTTTAAATATGTGATGTGTGTGATTCCTGGTCCTCTCTTAGGAACTTTATTTAAAAAAGACAAACAAAAAAAATTATTTTATTTACTTGACATATTTACATTGCTTTGAAATACTCTGACGGACTTCTGTCAAGTCCCACATTTTAAACATTCAAAAATCTCAAGAAAATCTAAAGAGGAGTGCCACCTCTATAAAAATGCAGGGGGATTTACATCCTCGTGAGGTTGTCGTTTCAGTCCTAACGGATTCAAGCGTCAATGGTTTTGGTGACCATAGTGGGGAATGAACTGAAATTTGGAACCTGGTCTAGCGTTTTCAAAAGAATATATGACTTTTCCCCAGGCTGATTAGCCCCACCTGGAAATTGGATTGAACAACTATCAAATCATTTAACATTGGTTATACAACTTAGTAATATCAACCATCGAGACTCGTGAATATTTAGAAAGGTCATGGAAAACCTTGGTCCAAGAAGAAGAAAGAGAAATCCTCCAGAGACAGAGGAGAGAGGAACGACAAGACCGAAGAAATAAAAGCTAGCTAGAGCAGCACAAGAACAAGGTCATAATTGAAGTTGGATGAATACAAGGGACCCATTACCAAAAGTAAAAGAAAGCAACTCTTTATTTTTAGAAGTGAAAATCATATTCCTCGAATCTCTCCAGACATGGTAGCAAGAGACGAACAACCCCAAGGAGAGGATCATGAGTAGAGACAAGGAGGTGGAAGAGATGTTGCGAGAAATCAAGGGAATAGAGGATTTGAAAATCGAAGGAGGGTAAGAGATTCCCCTCTTAATCTTATAGGTGAGCAAAATGAGCTCTGTATTCTGCCTAAGGGCACCTTAAAGGAATTTTCTAGAGATGGAGCAATCGATGCAAAGAGGCATCTGCACTTATTTCTTGATGTTTGTGATTTTCACCGTGTTGAGCATGACAATGTCATGGTAAGGTTGTTTCTGCAAACCTTATCAAGAAGAGAATATGAATGGTATAGAACATTTCCCAGTAGATTCATTCGCTCATTTAATGACCTCGAAGGTATGTTGTTGACTATGTTTTCCCCTCCAATTTCTTACCATACCCTCCTCACCGATTTCACATGGATTGGATTGAGGAAGAACGAAAGGATACAATATTTTAATCTCAGGTTCAATAAAACCTTGAGTAGAATTCTAGAAGATAAAAGACCAAATGACCCATCATTCTCAGTTTTTATAATAATGCAATGCCCCCAAATGTAAAATATGCCATTAGAACATCTCAAATGGATACTTTGGAGGAGGCAATGACTAAAGTTAATGAGATGGAAGAAATTATGATTGAAACGGGTGTTGACCCCGATATTATACTGGGAAGAGTACAAAGGAAGCTAGGAGGAATAAGTATTGATAACCAAGGAGATTCCATTTCAAGAAAGAATGAAGAATTCAAGCCTCAAGTGGCTCAGAATCAAATGGCAGGAGGAGAATTTTTCAAGGGAACCATACCTAACGTGAAGGTAGACCCTGTGGTGGCACAGAAAACTAAGCAAAGAATTGAAATTGCACAGATGAATAGAACCATCAAACACATGCAGAACGATATAACCAAACTAAGAAGGGTAGATAATTACATGCCAAATCCAAGAATTCCAATCCCAGAGAAAAGGAGGAACCCTCCCCCAGAAAATAGAGTGAGTCTTGAGAACATGAATAACCCACAAAGACCAAGGGTTTCCAGACAACCTACTCCAAATGCGATTGTTCTGGATGATGTCTATAACGAGAAATTAATTGAGCAAGAAAATTATTACTCACCTGATGAAAGCTATGAAACTGTGCATATGAAAGGATGTGAGACGTCCATGTATATATTTGGAGAGGGAGAAAATGATTCCAACTCGCAAGAAAACATCACCTAGACAAGAGGATTTGTAAATAGACCAAAAAATAAAGGCAACTCTGACAAGGAAAAACAAAAATAAAAGGAAAAAAAAAAACAAATGAAAAAGTGTCAAATGAGAAAGTGATGGATGGAAATGGAACCAAAAGGAAACACTTGGTGTCAAACTCCACTCAAATGACATATAATGTCATGGAGGACCTAAGTAAATTGAGGATAACTTTTCCCTTTACGGAAGTGGTGAAGATTCCCCATCAAAGACAGAATATTTTGAAGATGTTGGATGATCCATCTGAAAGAGATGAAGTTGCCATTACCAATCCAAAAGAATGCCAGAGCCCATCAACTGCCAAGATGAGAGGTAAAAATTTTCCCTTCTATATTTCAATTGAAAATCATGATGTTGCACTCCATAAATGCTTAGTTGAAACTGGCGTGACAAATAATATAATGCCACTTATGGTCATGGAGGCATTGGGCATGAGGTGCACTAAGTATTATGAAATTGGTGAAAGAATATATGCGATTGATTCTAGAAAAGTGCCAGTGTACGGAGAAATCAAGGACTTTTATGCTTGGATTACAACAGCCCCCCATATCATTACAGATTTCAATATTATTGTGGTAGAACTTCCTCCAGCATATGGAGTTGTGTTGGGAAGAGATTGGACATTCATGATTGATGGATATATAATGAACGACGAAAGTTGTATGATGCTACCATGCAAAGAGGGAGTGATGATTAAAGTGCCCCGTGAACCTAGAAAACCTTGTTCTTTCAAGAAGAAGGACAATGAATTGATGGAATAATATATAGATGTTGGGATTGGAAACTATGTTATTCTAGACATGGAGCATAGTGAAAACCTAGAGCAATTTCAAGGCGTGGGGAATCAAGAGTGTTTGTTTGAAGGCTACTAGAGGATGTCATTCGACGGAGCCTATTCAAAATTTGGGAATAGATTTGGAATTGTTCTTTTGATTCCAAGTAATATTATGCATCCCCATGTTGTAAGAATGGAGTTTTCATGCACAAATAATGAGGCAAAATATGAAGCTTTGATACAAAGGATTATCCTTTCATAGGAAATGAAAATAGAACATCTCATTGTAACTGGAGACTCGGAGTTGGTCATCATTCAGGTTACCCAGAGGTATAAAATCAAAAAGTAAAGACTTAAGTTATATTTCAAAAGAGTTAACAAGTTGATGGAATCTTGCAATACCTTCAACATTTATTTCATTCCAAGGAACAAGAATCACAAGGCTGATTCACTAGCCTTGGCGGCCTCATTGTCAAACCCATAC
Source organism: Picea engelmannii (assembly GCA_009831015.1). Taxonomy (NCBI): domain Eukaryota; kingdom Viridiplantae; phylum Streptophyta; class Pinopsida; order Pinales; family Pinaceae; genus Picea; species Picea engelmannii. The sequence continues at coordinate 6,883 of ML789936.1, read as the reverse complement.
GATGTGTAAAGCAAAATGGCTTTCCAGGTAGAAAGAGATTTTCGACCGTATGTGCCTGATAACATTGAGTACTTTTAAGTATTTGAGAACTATGAACAACTTGGATTTTTTTTGTTAAACGATGGTGATGAAGAAGACGTTCGCTCGTTTGTTGTCCCCAAAGATTATATACAAGATGAATCTTTGTTTAGGAAAGACAATCATTCTAAGAATATCCTTGAAGAAGTTTCAGTTTGAAAAGTGCAAGAAATGAGAAAACTCAATATTGGAACTGACATTTCCCCGAAATATGTCAACTTGGGAGTTGATTACACCATTGAAGAGGTTGACCAATATGTTTCCTTATTCAAGGAATATATTGATGTGTTCACTTGGACCTATGATGATTTGAAATCTTATGATAAATCTATATTCCAGGATATCATTCCTTTGAGGGAAGAAGCAAATCCAGTAAAGAAAAAACTAAGGATGATGAATCCCAAACTGAAACCCATGGTAAAGATTGAACTGAAGAAATTGAAAAAGGCAGGGATAATTTATCCCATTAGACATTCAGAATGGATTTCAAATCTAGTGATTGTAAGAAAAAAGACCAGGGATATCTGGATGTGTTTTGACTTCAGAGACCTTAACAAAGAAATCATAAAGGATAGCTTTCCCTTGCCTAATATGGAGTTCCTTCTCCAACAAGTTACTGGATCAGCCTACATGTCTGTGTTGGATGGTTTTTCTGGATATAACCAAGTCTTGGTGGCTGAGGAAGATAGGGAAAAGACAACATTTATCACACTGTAACACCCCAAGGTCGATCCCCTGTCGAATTGTAATTATGTTTATAGGTCGGTGAGCCAAGTGTTTATATGTTGGAAGACTTATGTGTTTATTAAGCTGGAGATCCCAGATGCTAAGGCCAATGACCCTGATTTTTGTATATGTAGACACTCATATCATTAATAAAATGACATCATTGCATGTACACCGACCACAAATAAAGAGTTATGGGGTACTAAGCTCCACTAGGAAAGGTAAGGGAAGGGGCTAAGTGTCTAGGAATAGGGTCTAAGCTAGAGGGCTTACCTCTAAAAGGATAATATTATATTATTATTTCGAAAAGGATAAGGTTGACATAATATGTGTTGTCCTAAGTTCTTGGGGAAAGGGAACGAGTGTTAAGTGGAGTTCATGCAGCTTCAGAAAGACATGTGTCAACCTGGGCGCATGTAGTTTATAGCTGGGAAAGTCAACTCGTTGGGGGTCCCTCACCATTCTCGTGATTCTCATGACTATCACAAGTCTGCCATACCCATCGATTCATGCATTGATCCATGGCCTTCATCATCGACCTCTACATCATTCATGCACCTCTGGAACTGGTAGGCACTTTGTGCTACCCTGTACATTTCCTGTGAAGCACAGTGGACTTGTACTTTGCCTGAGCCCATATTGTGCCTTAACGTTTTTTGTTTTTTCTGCCAACGCAGTTCCTTGACTGAGTGTGGCTTGTTCCCATCATCTGTTCTATACCGTGATTTTTGTTTCCATAACCCTTACTTGAATTGACTCAGGAGCTAGACTGATTGAGCAGTTTGTCAGGCCTATAAGCAACTCTCTACAGGTGAGAGAGGTTGTTGGGGAAGCGATTTTCCCAGAGGGAGACCAACGACAGCTATAGTGCTCTGAGAAATCTTGTCCAGCCTGTTGCTAAAGCTCTAGAAGGGAAGTGGGGTTGTCAAAGGAATGTTGAGCAAAGAAGGGGCACACTTCATGGGGTGGGACATGCATGTGGGGAATGAGAGGTTGTAGGTTGTTAGTATGAGCTGGCTCCTGGGAGAGAATCCTTCCTGTTGATCTGTGTGACTTTCTTTTTTTCCTTTCCAAGCCTAGGAATCCCTTGCCCGATGGATTTTAGTCCTAGCTCAAGGGTGACCCACTGCTGAGCGTGATGAGCAGTGTGGTCTAAGACTGGGAGGTTTTTGGGAGGTCTGCACGCAGTTGGTGGTCATTTGTTAAAATATAAGTACTAAATCTTTGTTCTTTGTATGATGTGTATCTTGAAAACAAGTTGTAATGTTATTAGAATTATCTGCATATATTGTATGTATGTTTAATGATGTTTCTAAATGAATAAGTGTATGAACAGAGTGTTATAACTGTTTAAATTGCATTAGATATATATGTATATAAATATATATGGTATCATATCATGAAATTTATTCGGTGGCATGGTCTGGCATGTTGGTTTAAGGCCAGGGATGTCACAAATTAGTATCAGAGCATTATTTAGGAGTAGCATGGCCTGGCCTGGGTGGTCGGGGGTGTTACAAATTGATATCATAGTGTTATTCAGATGTAGCATGGCTCGACTTGGGTGGCAAGGGGTGTTAGAAATTGGTACCAGAGCATTATTTAGAAGTAGCATGGCCCGGCCTGGGTGGTCGGGGGTGTTACAAATTGGTATCAGAGCCATGGTTTCAACATTGAGCCTGGATGTTCCATGTTAGTGGAAGTTGAAGCAAAAGTTTCGGAAAATAATTGTTGTTGAAATGGAAAAAATTCAAGTTTAGAGCCCATGGTTTCTACATGGAACTTGGATGGGCCACGAATGCAAAATTCAGAGTAAAAAGTCCAGAGAATTTTGATGTATAGAATGCCAGAAGGTCGTGGAGAGAACACTTGGAATGTGTTAGGAAGCATAGGAGGTGTAACAATTTAACAAATGGCCACAGAGAAAGAAACCATAACATCTGTGTTGATTGGGTCATAGGAGTTGTTCGAGAGAAGGAGGATCCTTCAGAACCATCAGATCTGGAGAAAAGTGCATGAAGGTTAATCTCCAAGTCATGCAGACTTCGCGACTTCAGCGAAAGTTATGGGTTATAAGAGAAAGAGGGGATGAAGCCCAAAGTTCTGAAGTCCCAAAGAGAATCTACACCATAGATACGGGGGGAGTGCTCACCATTGGATTTGATCAAGGATGGATCAGCTTGATTCAGGAGTTCAATGTTTGGGAGAATTGGAGTGTGTTGATGAGAAAACCATCGAAGCCCGAAGTCCCGAAGAAAAAGAGAAGAAGTGGCGTGGCAGGATGACATCGCCAATAGTGATGTGGACCCTTCCTAGACATGCCATGTGCCACCACCTTGATGTTGACATCTGTACTATGTGGACCCCAGAAGGTAAGGAAGTTTGGGAGTTTGAGATTCGAGAGAATTGGGTTGTGCAAGTGTAAAAACCGTCGAGGCCCAAAGTTTCGAAGTGACATGGCTTGCTAATGTCACTCAAAATGACGTGGACACATGGAATGTGTGCCACGTGTCAGTGAGTTAAGAACCTTTGGATGATTGAAATTCTGGTTAGAACATGACACGTGTCACCCGTATGATTGGGCCACGTGTCCGCTTATAATATTTCTCCATGTGGCCATTCTCTTGAGAATGGATGGTGGGGCCCCTGCTAGTCACAGTGGATGCATGGCACAAGATAGTGAATTCTAGAGACTTGAAACTCCGGAAGAAATGGTTCATGATGGAATGGAAGGAAGAAATTTCTGAAGTTTCGTAGCGCCAAAGTAACGTGATGTAATGACGTCATCGGGGGTGACGTGGAAGTATTTGGAGATTTGTTGGGAAGTGCTTTGGAAACTGTCGAAGCTCGGATTCCCCACAGCTTTGATCCACCTTAGATCTAAGCAAGGAATGTGGATTGCAGATCCATCGTTCTTCACGCATTTTCCAGTTCGTTATCCTGTTATGTTTGGGACGTGCGAAAAAAGGGAAACCTCTGAAGCTCCGAAGCCGAAGTTTCAAGGCTCCGGATAAGCGCCCAAATCATTAGCACTAGGTCACAGCCATGGTCACATGCGAACTAAAGGCTGAAGAAAAGGGGCTAGCGCCCGAAAATTATTGCAGAACAGAGTTGGGCTTAAAGATAGAAGCTTGAGAGGTTCTTGATCGACCAAGACCCGCTGAAATGGAGTCGGATATTATTTTGTTGAACCAGATTGGCTTATGTTATTCTGGAAAATTATTAAGTCTAATAGCCTGACAAAAAATTGGTTGACTACACATTTTGCAAAAATAACAATTGTTAGAACCGAACTGAATTGTCGCATAGCGCAGATAAATGGAGTAGGCACAGGATGATTATAGTTCAGAGAATGAATATAGAGGAATGGGTGTCCATTCAGGAGTTGAAGGAACAAACTCTAATGGGCATGGAGAATAAATAGATAAATACGTGGGCATGATGAAAATTATTTAAAATTTTCAAAAATAGGTCCAAATTCACCGAGAAAATAACAAAACTCTTATGAGAGCCAGTGAGCAACAAGGAGAATTCAACATGAAGTTGATTCAGAACCTGGAAATAATAGAAAAGAAATTGGATAAGGAGAGTGGCTCAAGAAAATCAGGAAGTCACGGGTCTCCTGATGAGAAAAGAAGAACAAGAAGTGTTAGCAGACATCACTGTCACTCCCCAAGGCATTCCAATAAGAGAGCACACAACAGCTCAAGTCCATCCCCTGTCAGGAAGCATAAGAGGTCTAGGGTGGATGAGCTACGAGGGGAAATGAACAAAATCAAACCTCCTACATTTGGTGGTGAGTATAAGAAGGATGAAGATGCAGAGACATGGTTGTTGGGCATGAGAAAGTATTTTCAATTGCATAATTATTCTTCTCATGCAGACGGAAGAATTTCCATCTATCAACTCAAAGGAAAGGCATCCATGTGGTGGGATCAACTTGTAAAGGTGCAACACATTAAAGAGAAAAATGTTACTTGGAGGGAATTCAAGAAGTATTTCGAAAATAAATACTTGACTAAGAGATACTATGACAAGAAAATGAAAGAGTTCTTTGAACTCAATCTTGGGAGTATGACAATAGATGAATATGAGAGAATGATTTTAGAATTCATGAAGTATGTTTCTTTCATCAAGGATGAGACAGTTAAGATTCAGAGGTATTTGAGTGGTTTGTCATCATTCATCGATGAAAAAATACAATATGATGATCCCAAAACATTGGAGGAGACCATAAGGCGAGCTAAGTGTCTATATGATCAGCAAAAAGAAAGGCCAACTTTCCAAAAATCTTGGGAAGACAAGAAGAAATTCAAGATATATTAGAGGAAGAAGGGAGATAAGCCACCATTCTTCAAAAATAATCCTCAGGGACAGCCAACTTTTAGAGAACCCGGAACGATTGAGATAGGGGGTCAAAGGCCAAGGCAGCCACCTATTCAATGTTGGGGTTGTAAAGGAGATCATATGTTTAGGGATTGTCCTCAAAGAACTGACAAAATGAGAGTTGTTCACAATGTTTAGCAAGGTGAAACAATGGAGGACATGGGCAGAAGTGTGCCCGGGATCTATGCATCCATGGAAAACAAGCAAGCAGAATATCAGTCACATATGATTGAAGTGGAAGGTATGATCCACAACCAAAATATTACTATTTTAATTGATTCGGGAGCTAGTCATAGTTATATAGATCCTAAGATGGTGGAAAGTTTGCATTTGCCAAGAAGCAAGCATGGAAAATCTTGGTTGGTGCAGTTGGCTAGCAGAGCCAAAATAAAATTTAATGAGATGGTTAAGACATGTCTTATGGACATGAATGGACTGAGCACAAGGGCAGATTTGAACATCTTGCCTTTAGGTTCCTATGATTGTATAATTGGGATGGATTGGTTGGACCAACACCATGATATCTTAGACTGTCATAACAAAGAATTCACTTTCCTAGATGAGGAAGGAAATCAGATAATAGTCCAAGGAATTCCTAGGGCAGTGATCATCAGAGAAATTTCAGCATTTCAGTTGAAGAAATGTTACAGAAAAGAGTGTCAAATATTTGCAGCCCATATGGAAGAAGCACCTAAGGATAAGGTGCCAAATCTAGAGGATCATGAAGTCCTGGAAGATTTTGAATATGTGTTCAACGAGGTACCAGGACTACCCCGAAAGAGAGATATTGATTTCTCTATAAATATAATGCCAGGAGCAGCTCTAGTATCAAAAACTCCTTACAGAATGAGTGCACCAAAGCTGAAGGAGCTACAAATGTAGTTGGAAGAACTTCTGAAGAAGGCATATATATGCCCAAGTGTGTCACCTTGGGGTTCCCCGGTCTTTTTTGTGAAGAAGAAAGATGGGACATTAATATTGTGCATTGATTTCAGACAGTTGAATAAAGTAACTATAAAGAACAAGTATCCCTTACCAAGGATTGATGATCTCTTCGATCAGTTGAAGGATGCAAGGATATTTTTGAAGATAGATCTCAGGTCAGGATACCATCATGTCAGGATTAAAGAGGAATACATCAACAAGACCGCCTTCAGGACAAGGTATGGTCATTATGAGTTCACAGTGGTGCCATTTGGGTTATCAAATGCACCAGTTGTTTTCATGTGCCTAATGAATGGTGTTTTCCGAGAATATTTAGACAAGTTTGTCATTGTCTTTTTGAATGAAATCCTTGTATATTCCAAGTCGAGAGAAGAGCATGAGCATCATTTGAGGATGGTGTTGCAAGTGCTAAGAGAGCATCAGTTGTATGCCAAATTGAGAAAGTGTTCATTTTATCAAAACAGAATTCACTATTTGGGGCATATCATATCTGAAGAAGGGATAACAGTGGACCCTAAAAAGATTGAGGCCATAAAACGGTGGAAAACACCTAAGAATGTGACAGAAGTCAGATACTTCATGGGTCTAGTTGGCTACTACAGAAGGTTCATTGCAGGGTTTTCGAGAATAGATCACCCCATCACTTCCTTGCAAAGGAAGGGGAAGAAGTTTCAATGGACAAAAGAATGTGAAAAGAGCTTCTAGCAATTGAAGCAGTTGTTAACCAGTGATCCAATTCTAAATATCG
>ML789935.1:346341-366565 GCA_009831015.1 Picea engelmannii | reverse complement strand
TGTTCAGCATGGCTTTGGCAATGAAGGGCAATGGGTTGGCCTGATGCTAGGTAAGCATGGATGGTGCAATTTAGGGTTATAACAGTGATGTGGTCAGTCGAGGAGTTGTTGTCAAGGATCTTGAGGAGATCGATCAGAACCTAGAGGGATTAACCATGAATATCCCTGATATCACGGTGGACAAACTTCCTCGTCGCTGCCAACACCATACAGTTGGTGTATCGGCATCTATTAGTCGACTGCTCCATAGAGTGGCCAAGGCAGTTGTTTGTTACAACAAGCAACATCCTTGATGCTTTTGTACATGAAGCCATGAGCTTCACTATTTTGATATTTTGGTCCTTGGACAAACACCTTTTGTAACTTTTATCGTATTAATATAAAGTTCCTATCGGTTTACTTGTCTTTTTAAAATGTGTGTTTGGATTTATAAATGTCTCAAATGTTTGTCTAACACATAATTAGCCAATGCATCTGTCAATGTCTTTAGACATCTAGGAATATGTTGATACTCGATATAATCAAAATGTCTTTCCAAGAGGTGAATTCTTAAATATGCCCGTAACAATGTAGGACTTCGGATGGAATAAATGTTACTTAATTGCAACACTACTAACTGTGAATCAAGTCGTACAATAAAATGACAGATGCCAAATGAAATGGCGTCAGTGAATAATTTGATAACTGCATTGTATTCCATGATATTATTAGTTGCACGACCAAGGCAAACATCGTGTAGACTGATCAATTCATCCATAAGTGCATAGATTTCCCATGCAGTAGACGCTAGGTTTTGAGTACTGCGACTAGCACCATCAGCAAAGCCGATACAGGGTAGCAAAGACACTGACATCTGGATACCAAGCACAATGCAAGGTAAGCAACTAAAAGGCAGAACAAAAACGAAAAAGCACACTAGAGTATAATACACTAAAAATACACAACAGTCGTGCAAAAATATTTTAAGCATAGTACTTCTTCAAGTAAAGCCCATTTTTGGGTTCACTCAAAGGAATTCCATCATAATCTACCAACTCATAAGTCCCTTTCTCCAACACACGTTTCACAATATAACGACCACACCACATGGGCTCGAATTTACCGACCCCTAATAAGTCACGATCTTGTTCGTAAAGAAGAACCAAATCACCCTCAGAAAAAACACGTGGTTTGACATGCTTGTCGTATTGAGCTATGACACACTTCTTCTGAGTTTCAATGACCAAGGCAACATCACGACGAGTCTCGTCTAGTTGCATCAAATACAATAGACGTTCCTCTTCGGTTGAGGTGTTAGGGAAAAGTTTGACAACTAGTTTTAAAGATGGGATTTCACATTCAATCGACAAAATAGCTTCAATACCATATACTAACTGGAAAGATGTGAACCCTGTGGCATATTTAACGAATGTTCGATAGGCCCATAATGCCGAGAAGAGCGTTGTGTGCCAGCTTGACTTGTGAATTCCTATCATCCGTCGAAGCATAGTAGTAAGAAACTTGTTAATTTCTTCAACCTAGCCATTGGCCTGTGGATAGTAAGGTGCCTAGTTTTCATGTCGAACACCCAACTTCTCAGTAAGTTCAAACATCATGAAATTGCGAAAATGACTACCATGGTTAGTGACGATGGCTTGAGGGACACCAAATCTAGTAAAGATATGATTGAATATGAACAACGCTGCAGTTTTCCCGGTGTTATCAAATGTAGGCATCGCCTTGGCCCATTTAGTGAAATAATCCATAGCTACGATAATGTATCCATGCCCCCTAGCTAAGTGAGGGTTACATGGCATGAAGTCAATGCCCCATTTAGCGAATGGACCAATGGAAACTACAAGGTAAAGAGGAGCAGGATGAGATCGAATCTTATTGTTATACGTTTGACAAGTGTGGCATTTTTGGACGCCAGTAATGCAATCTTTAAACAATGAAGGCCATAGGTAACCAACTCGTAAAATATTTTGGGTAGTGGCATACCCAGACATATGACCGCCACATGCTCCGGAATGACAGTCATTCAAAGCTTTCTCAGCTTCATCATAGGTTAGACATCGTCGAAAGATGGAATCAATACCACGACGGTAAAGAGTATCACCAAGGATAATGTATTGACGGGCTTGATACCGAATACGACGATGATCTACACTAGAAAGATCGGGCCGAAAAGTTTGGGTTTGGAGATAAATGATAATATCTCCATACCATAAGTCGTCAGAACTGATCAGAAAGAGAGACTCATCAGGAAAGGAATCCTCTGCCACAGCTTCTGTCTCAGTAGAGGGAAGGTCACATATCAACTCGGTAAAAACCAAAGTTTTCTTTGTTTGGCACGCTCAAATTCCAAATCAAACTCCTGGAGAATCACTATCCATTTGCAGTATTTGCCCCCTAGCAATTGTCGAGTAAGGATGTGTTGCATAGGGTTGCAATCGGAAATGACCGTGGTTCTGCGTAATAAGATATAATGATGAAAACGTTGAACAACTTGAACAGCTTCCAAGGCAAGTTTATCCACATGCAGATATTTGGTTTTGATGGTCGTGAGACCCCAACTCAAATAGTAGATAACATGTTCATCCTGCAAATCATCTTCTTGGACTAGAACCATAGTGATGGTAGAGTCTGAAGCAACTAAGTATAAGAAATAATCTCGACTATAATCGGGTGGAAATAAGAGTGGTGTATGAGTTAAGGCAAGTTTCGAAGATTCAAAGGCTTTGTTGGCAATGTCGTCCCATACAAAATCGTGACCCTTTTTAAGAAGTCGAGTAAAACCTTTTGTTAATTCAACATAATTGAGGATGAATCAATGTAAAATTTTTGTCTTCCCCTGCCAATTTTGGAGATGGCGCACTGTAGAAGGAGGAGGCAAATTGAGAATACCTTCAACCTTCAGAGGGTCCACCCTAATCCCATGTATAGAAACGATAGAACCAAGAAGTCATCTGGACTCCACACAAAAAACACATTTATGTGGATTCAATCGTATGCGATAATAGCGACATCATAGAAAAATGGCTCGTAAATGTGTCGGGTGATCCTGTCGACGCACGAAATGCGTCGGTAAATCATTTAGGTGAGGTTGTGCAATGTGCTTAATATCATGAAAAGCATAAGACATAGTGCATTGAAAAGCATAAGACTAGCATTCTTGAGACCAAAAGGTAGTTTTCAGTATGCGAATTTTCCCCAAGGGAAAATAAAAGCTGTCTTATGTTGATCCATAGGTAAAATATTGATTTGATTATAGCCGAAGAATCCATCCATCAAAGAGAAAATTTCACTCATGGCATAGTCGTCAACAATCTGGTCAACGAAAGGGGTTGGATAATTGTCTTTGGGACAAACCTTGTTGATATCCCTGTAATTTACACAAACACGGATCATGCCTTGTTTATTCGTAACTGGAACAAGATTAGACACCCAATTAGTTAAAGCCACGGGATATACAAAACCGGCTTTAAGAAGTTTTTCAACTTCGAGTTTAATAGCAGCAGCTTTGTGTGGATTTATTGGGCGAAGTCTCTGACAAACGGTTTTAGCATCTGGGTAAGTCTTAATCTCATGTACAACAATATATGGATCCATTCCAAGCATTTCTTCATAACTTCAGGCAAAAACGTCACAAAATTCTTGGAAAATAGCTTTATAAATTCGGACCTCATCCGCAGAACATGATACACTAATGCGAACATTTTCCACGACTCTGGGTTTATTCGAAATATCTATAGGGATGGTGGGTGAAATGCTACTCAAGTTCCCTTCGTACAAAACATCGTGTATTGGTTCAGGAACAGGGGAAATAGTAACAACTATAGACGGATTTGAAACCCGCTGGTAACTCTCTATGGTCTTGGGTTCCAGGAAGAGAATAGAACGATGATGCCCATCGTCCCATGGGTTATCTTCCATAGACATGATTGTCATGATCATCTCATCAGTGTGAAAAACTACGTGAAACAGATCCGGAGACGCGTCTAAGAGAGAATGAGGAGGAGTTGTCGATTGAATAGCTTGATAAGCCAATTCCACCAGACTTAAAGGCATTATGTCATCGTAACAAAGACAATTGTTAGAGCTAGGTATTATCCAAGGGTCATAAGGTGCAGGGATTTCACCGACAATGGTTGATATCATGTTAATCGAAGCGACAAAAGGAGTAGGAATATCGAGTGGTGGAATGGGGAATGTACCCATTAACGATGAATCCTTTAGGATACCCACACCGACATTCTCATAACAGGGAGGTGTTTTCGCGATGAAAAGGGGCATTACTAGTACATGAATCGAAATTAAAGAAGGCAAGTTGATCAACAGTAACAACTTTTCCTTGGTGAGGGAAACATATCACACGAAAAAAGAGTAGAAACAACTGCACACATGGAATCAATCCAACTATAGCCAAGTAAAAGGTTGTAATTGAGAGGTGCATCAAAGACCTCAACCTCAATAGTAAACGCTTTTCCTTCTCACGTAATAGACAATGAAGGAAGAACACCATAAGGTTTAAATCATGTACCATTAAATGCTTTTAGAGTATTGTGTGACTCGGTAGGGGTAGGAGAGCCAATGGATTTCCAACAAGTGATGGACATGATGCAAGTCGAGGCTCCTTCGTCAATGACAGTTCGACAAATATTCTTATTTTCCATGGTAACTTGTGTTTGAAACGCTAATTGAGGAGGAAGCCTTGGAATATGATCTTCCAAGTCAAAGATTATCAAGTTCGTATCGGTACGATCAATTCCACCAATAGCCTTTAACAATGTCTTCTGTTGCGTAGGACAACTTTGAAGGACTTCGAGAGTCGACATCGCAGAAGGTGCCTGCACAATATCTTCTACAGTACTGTAGTTTTGAGCAGCGCATGCGCGAGGATTAAACGACGACTTATGAACAATGCCCTTAGGAGGAGGACGAAGAACTGTATCTAGACTCGGTCATTTGAGATGAAGAGGACCATTGGGAGGGGAATTTGATGGAGAAGGTTGAACCAATGGAGGTGGTGAATCATCAACTTTCTATTTCTAAGGAGAATAATCTTTGGCTCGAGTAGCGACTGCAACTTCGTTCTTGTTGGAGTCACCAGTTCACATAAGTACATAAGATGTGGGAGAGGGAGAAGGTTCGTTATGAATGACCAATTGGGATTGCTACTGAGAAGGAAAAGGTTGTGACAACACAATGGGTGTTGGAGGTGTCTCGGTCCCTTGCGGGAACTTAGTAACCTCAACACATTGGGGACAATCTTTTGTATATTGATCCTCACCACAGATAAGACAAGGATAACGAGGTTTTCGCTTTTCTTTGTCATCAACAGGCTGAGTCTTGGGTTTATCGAATTGTTGATTATTATTTTTGTCCTCCTTATTCTTATCCTTCCCTTTCTTTTTATTTTGATTTTTACTGGTAAGTGTAGATTGAACCGAATTAACCTCAGAAGTTTTACCGGAAGAAGGAGTCGGAGGAAGAGTATTTTGTACATTAGCAGTTGTAGACTTGGGATTGGAATGATTGGTTTGTTTAGACTGAGTCTCAGCGTGAAAAGTGCCAATCACGCCATCAACATCATGAGAAGCTACTTGAGGTGTCGGGGTTGGATTTGTAGACAGGCGAGGAGCATCAGGGATCAAGTCATATAGTGTGCTCGTTTGTGAATAAACGAGATCCAAATATTGAGCATGACTAATCACCTGCTCTTCAGTGACGACACCACCCATGGAAACATCACGGGTGATAGGACCGGTGAGTGACTTGGTAAACCACTTGGCCAATAGTTGATCAGGAAGGGGAACTTTGATTAAGTGTCTTCTCCTCTTCCACTCGTGAATATGATCAGAAATGTGAGCAAATGAGGATTGTTTAAATGAACTCAAAATTTCAGTTCATGTCTCGTATCGTATCGATAACTGGTAATGCGTTAAAAAATCCATAGCTAAGGTGTTGAAGTCATTGAAGAATTCTCATGGCAATTCAATATACCATTTGGTTGCCGAACCTGTCAACGTTCGTTGGAAAAGACGTAATCTAATGGAGTCATCCATCAAGGAGTTAGATGAACACCAAATATGGAAAGTCATGGCACGATTATTTGGGTCTTCCCCTGATCGATCATCAAACTTAGGAATGTCTGATGGTAAATTGGCAGGTATGATCGGCTAATAAGGAGAATGCAAGATGGGATCATTCAAAATCCTAGATAAATCCGCTATATCCAAAGTAGTAAAAAATGACAGTTGTCTGTTCACTTGAGGAAACTGGTAATTTTGAGGAGGTAGTCCCGTAGGTCTACTAGTAGAACCATAAGCAGTCTATAGATAGTTATAGGGTCCTGTCAAATTTGTTGGTGGAGGGTTTTGAGTCAAATAGCCAACTTGGGTTGGTTTATTGGGTAAGCTTCCTTGGAAAGGAGCATTAGACTGAAAACCTTGACCCTAGGTAGGATTCATAGAACCCGGATATGGTTACTCGGGATTAGTGGGTACAAAATAATTAACTTGAGGAGGTTACACCCCAGGCGGTTGTTGATTGCCTTAGAAAGGAAAATTCCAAGGTTGAGACTGTAATCCAAGGGTATATTTCTCGTACACTAGGTTATGACCCCCAACTTGAGATGCCCCCCAACTTGAGGTTGACCTCCAACAGGAATTTGAAAACCAGAAGCGACAAAATGACTTGTGCCTCCAACTTGATTGGAGCTACTTAGGCCAGGATGATTAGATCCTCTAGGTGATGGTGGAGGAGGAATGTTAGGCCCTACAGAGAGAACTTGGGTAGGTGTAGGAACAAAACTACTAGCAGCATTATACCTAGGAGGAATAAAAAGATTAGGCCCTCTGGATGGACTATGGGCATGATTAGCAATAAAAGTATTCAGAGCGTGATACCCAGGTGGAAGTGACCACTTTGATCTAAGCGAAAGTGGTGTTCCAATAGGATCTTGAGTGATTACCGCACTTCTGGCAGAAACAGACGTAACTTGTAGGACCATAGTAGAGCTAGCGAGCTGGAGAGGAAGAATTGTATGAGAACCAGCGACTAATTGGTCTGAGACCGTGACAACATTACTGGTCGTGCCAGTAAAATGATCTAACGGTGTTGTATAAGTAGTGGAAGTCACATGCATATGTGATGCCATAGGTTGATTAGAGGTCCTCTAGGGTAGGTGACTCATTCCTAGTTTTTCAAAAAAATTGTGTCCCGAAGAGGTCCTCCAAAGAGAACGGACAGGGCCATAAGAGCTACGATTAAAACTTCTAGCAGTATGAACCGGAGTTCTAAACGACTCACTCTGAAAGGGTGGATCGTCTACACCAGACTCTGTGTGAGGTCCAATACGCATTCTAGTATAATCTTCAGCAACAATGTCTCCCGATGAAATCATTTGGAGCAAAAGTGGATCGTGTACAACACTCAATAACATATTTACATGAAGTGTGGATTCCTCCAATGGAGTAGAACTTCCAATCTCAGAAGCTACGTCGTTATTGAATTCTCCTTTAGGAGAACCATCTGGTGAGTTAGGAAGCAAAGGAGTATATTCTTCTGGATCTTCCAGATCTAACCCTTGCATCCTACATGAACGGTGAGGGTTGATGTTGGCCACACCAAAAAAAGAATAAAAGAAAGCTATGGCCAACTAGAGAAACAAACAACACTCACTAATAAAATCTAGATATCAAACACGCAAACAAACCCTCTTATTTCGAAGTCACTAGTTGGTGATGAACTCCAACGTTGCGAAATCAAAACAAGAAGGGGCTAGGATAAAGCGGGTGGAAAAGTTACGTTGACAACCTGTTTAACGGACTTACACCCTGGTGCAAGCTCCCACACATAATCATGGGTATACCCACCAAGGAGCCTGAATGATTTTGGCCAACGTCAATTCCAGGTACCGTGAAGACTTTCCCCTCCATAGTCACCTTGTGTAAAGACTCTAAAGAGATAAGCCACTCAGGTTACCAATTATGACAATGATGCCTGGGGAAGCAGTCGACAGTCTGATCTGTTAGCACTCTATAAATCTGTCTGGATGGTAGACAAACGACATAGGTAACTATTTAAACCAACTTTAGAGCTGGGCACTAGCCTGATCAGCTCAGAGAGGGCTCTCTTGTGTCACTTGATGTTTCTTTGGAAATTGATGGCTAGATCTAGTTTGTTTTGGGGTTTTTTATAAATTTCTTGGCAAGAAGGGGAGGGACACTTAGGGCTATGGAGTCGAAATTATGAAAGTGAATGAAAACAAAGACTGGCCAATAGAACTCTCCAGAGGATAAAGGCTAAATGAGGCGATGAATCTGAGTTATAAATTGTATTTAAGCTGAGTGTAAGAAGAAGGAGAAAACAAGTAACTACATCAGAGCATTACTTAAATGAATTCTGAATTAGTTAAGAAGGAAATTTCACAGTTTAAATTGCTTAAGCCGAGAGCATCACAAGATGAATTGTGAGCTTTTAACTATCCAATTTAAACAGAAGAAAATGAAAATGGAATTAAAGAACACAAGAAATACATACAAGGAGAGGAGACAAAACTCATATCATGACCATTAGAATCTTTTCATAAAGACTTCAAAAGCTTATGCATATGTATTCAATTCAGCTCCAGAAATTTACAATTGAGTTCAGAAAATAACTAAAAGGTGCCCTTGCACTTCTGCCAACCCTGATACATACGTATCTCTTAAGATTTATACAAACAGCGAGTCCTTTCGTTTCCAAACCGGTTACCAATAAATAAATGTTTCGTTTGGAAACCGTTTATAAGAAAAAATAGGATTGAAAACCCCACCTGTAATTCTCAAACTGTAATAGTTGTGTAAATACTGAGAACAATTTTTGTATATAAGCTCATTATAAATAAAATCCTCTCTCCGTTTCTCTAAATTCATCTCCAACTAGCTGGAATACGCGCCACAAAAACATGTCTCAAATAAGAAATCATGAAAACTGAAAAATAGGGTTCAAAGATTTCTTCAAATCTCCCAATCCGTGACACCTGTGTAAAATATGGGGGAGGTTTTTGTATATCAGCTTGTCTTGAATAAAAACCTCTCTCGATTTTGTGAAATGTTTCTCCATCTATCCAAGATCTGCATTTGAAAATGATATCTTCCAACAAGAAAATCTTGAATCCGGAAATATAAGGTTCAAAGATGTCCTCGATTCTCCCACTATGTAACAACTATGAGAAATCAAGGAGAGGTTATTGTTATTTGGCTCGTGCTGAGTAAAACAGTCTTTCTGTTTCTCAAACTGTGCTCTGGTTTGCCCATAATTCACCTAGGAAGACGACTAGTTGAATTTACTTGGAATCTGGAAGCTGAGACTTGAAAACTAATATGCGTGAAATTGATCGAATTCATCTGCAAATGGTCTAACCCCAAACTTACCTTCGCTAACCATTTCGCAACAATTTTTGTAGTACTTGTCTTTCAAAAAATTTGGGAGTGTGAGGGAGTGGTTTTAAAGTAACCCACCTTTCGCCCTAGAATGCACCTAGAGATGCCACGTAGTCCCAAGCCGAAACCATGTTTTTCTTTTTGGCCCGCTTTCGAGAATTATCCTCCGCGCAAGTTCTCTACCAGAAACGATTTATTACCATTGATTTGTAGCGCCCGCTATCCGTGACCCACCGGGTCCCATCAACTCCGCATTTCTTCTAGCTTTAGCCTCCTCCCACCATATTTGGCCCTGTCCTCGAGTTTATCACGTTTCCACATTAGTTTAGTGCCTCGCCAAGTCCTGGAAACTGGATTTCTCACAAAAATTGCTATAGTGATAACATGGGCTCCAACTGGGGATGTTATCCTCAATGTGAGGTAGCAAAGAACAATAGACCGAGTGCCTATCCATTGGGCTTCTCCCAAAACATGTGCATACCCTGCTCTAACATGTCACCATTATCCACTGAAAACCCAAATCTGTACACTGCTCTCACCGCAACCCACATTTCACCAATATACTTTCCAACTCTGAGATCAACATCCTTGATGTCTTAGTTTTGCACATGGTCACTGGGTCTTTATCAACATGCAATAAGACCATCATATTGACATAAAATACAACACTAAATCATGAAATACATTAGTAGTGTAGATCCAGCTAAATAATATCACACACAAGCACCGATCCAGCTGTAATAAAAGGGAACTCCGTTCACCACTATCCAACTCTGTATAGCAATTTTCCATGGCGAGCGACACCTCAACATTTAGAAACCTGGGCAACCAAAACACTTTATTGGCCTCGGCTCACCACACGACCTTTGCAAGAAATCACACATATACATTACAAACTGCAAGATTTGACAAGTATAACGTTTATCATGACTTATGTGTTAGCTCCAAGTGCTCTTCAATCTCGCAGTGAATTTTAACAATGATTTAAAACAACACCCATAAAACATCAATGAAAGAAAGTTGCTACTCCTTCGACACCTAGATACTTGGCACTGAATCCGCTTGACTTTATCCTTTGGTGTTCCATTCGTCTTCACAACAACTTCTTAATGTTTGTTAACCACCAATAATTTTCAGGATGTGAAGTGTTTATGTAGTTCGTCTCCATTTCAACAAGGTGCCCATTCATTGTCTCCGTAGGAGCCAAGCCTTCATATAAAAAGTTCCCTTCATCAAGATGCCTTGAGAGTACTGGAAATCTTTCCAAATCAAGTACCTTACATTTATGAGCAATCTCAATTAACTCATCATAAATAAAGTGTGCATAATGAAAACTTAGATTTAATAACCGAGCAATCTGTCTTCGAACCAGAAATTCAAAGGGAACCTCAGGTACAAACCACGCATTTCTCGGGCCAATTGCCTTACCAAGAATCTCTGCAACGGTTCCCCCACAAAATGACAGTGGATAAAATGAAAACGAAGCCTCCTTTCGGAATGGTGCCTGTGTATTGCGCGTTGGGCAATTGTGTTTCCTCCTTCGCGGCTTAGTGCCAATCTTCAATGTTGACTTGTATGCGGTTTCAGGGAGTGTTGTGGGCAGTTTCAATCCATACCACTCACACCTCCGAAATAAACCACAAGCTGCCACATACCCCAATGGCTTTACCACTGCTTTTATTTTGGAACTCCTTTAGAAAATTAAACATCGGTTACTTTCGTTGCCCGAAATGAATATACATCATTAATTACATTAGTAATTGTGATCTGAGTGCTCCCACCAATATTCATCGTCATATGTCTGCATGACACATTTTGCATACAGCTTGATACTGCATCCAAGACCTTCGAACCGCCATCCTGATGTTCGATGGCCCGAGTGCATCAATCCCAAGCATAAGCTTGTGAACGTCAAACTTACTCAGTTCTCCTGGTGGGCAACCTAAGATTTGGCCGATCACAATGTGTCAACCAAACACAAGTATCAGCACTATAATATTTGTGTCAATAATCCGACTGTGATATATAATCGATACATAATTTTAGATGATGAGAGAGTAATTTTTTCTGATCCGAAATAAATCAACCCTTATGAGATCCCTGGAGTTCTGAACGATGCATTCATGTTCGCTGTCACTACCACCAATAATGAACATTTTCACTTCCAAATTAGTGCACATGAATCCAGGGCATGTATTCTTGACTCATCATGTTTAATCGTCTAGCGTTGATCTCCTAGGCGCTCCTTTGTCAACAATAGATCATCTCGCCTATTAAAATATTTTCAATAGCTCTGCATTGACACTTAGGCCTGCATCTGTGTGTTTATTCGTTAAATAAATAAAAACGCATAATCAATTAGCTCCTGGGTGAAATCTGAGTTATTCATGGTAACCTAAGTGTGTGTGACCGTCTGAAAGCAGCAATGCTCCTGACTAGAATCGGGTGCCCCAATGGTATGATGCAGTATACGTTTGGTCTTATAATCATCAGAATTAGACCCTTCGATGATACAGACGACGGACATATATACAAGTTGCTTGTGGTTGGCGCTTGATGTTGTCGATGTTTGGACGTTGGTGTGTAGATGAGTTTTGACCTCTGTGCGCATCCTCCATTGTACACTTGCAACACTTAGTTGAACGACAAGCATTTGATATTTGGATGAGCACTCGAACTATCCTGGCGCTCTTTTATTGTTTTGTGGGTGTTTATCCCACATTGATGAAGAGAAATGAGAGTATTTTGTTTATATGCATTGATGGTTGTAAGTCTTATTGACGCGTAGTGCACCCTTGGCGCTCCTTGCGGGCTCTTCCTCCATGTGACTTGATGCATGGCGCTTAGGCGCTTCGTCTCGATAGTTGGAGGGCTTGGATAAGTGGAGATTTGACTTGCAGGCCCAATAATTTTGGTAAAATTAACTTCGGCCTTGTAATAAACCCAAGGGTATAAAAATTGACTATAAGAGCCAAAATCAACTTAATAAAACCAACATTTTTATTTGCCCAATAATGAAGAATTTTTTTCCCAAATTCAACCAAAGATTTAATGCAGACAATCCAAGAACCCAATGACGATGCTTTGTTTAGAGCAAAAATTCTCTTATGCCACATTTCTAAATTTTGCATGTGTCAATATCTAGCTCCAACTGGGGACGCTGTCCTCCCTGCACGACGATAAAAAATGTATACCAAGTGCTCGATCCATCTCAAAGACTGCACCTATACCAATCCTTCATCCGAAACCAAATGCATTGAAAGTTGAAACTGAAAACCAATAGTTGCCGAAAACTGAAAACACACATGCTGAAGTCCAAAATTGAAACTAACAAAAATGCTTGGTCTTCAAGCTCATTTATATACAAATGATCCTACCCTACTTGCTAAAACCGACGTTGAATCAAGTGATCTAAAACTTCCAATTAAGCCAGTCAAGTAAATGGCTTCTTGACTGCAACTTGCTTTCAACTCCTCTAGATAAAAAAAAGAACTCAACAAATGATAACTCAAACTGCAAAGCCCATTTTATCCCTGCATTCTCGAACAATAGGTACTCCATCTTCTCTGATGATTTCAGCTTATTGGCAAAAGGGTCTTTGAAAACATGTAAAACTATCCTTTTTGAAAATCAACCCAAAGACAAGGATCTCTTTCATCTGGTTTACCCTTCTGAAATGGACATGCAACAAGATGATCATCCATAGCAGAGACATGATTTATGTGCTCTTGGAAATATTTATATGAAACGACAATCTCATGTGTTTGATAAAAATTTGAAAATGCTCCTTCATGTTCTTGAATAAGAATGTCATCCTGGCTTTTTAAAATTTATGAATATGTCAAATCAAGAGATGTGAAATCATGAATGGATTATGCAACATCCAAAAGACCGAAAACAACATGCTCTTCTTCGATATTTCCTTGTAACTTTGAGTAGCTATCTTTATTAATGGTTTTACTGCCTAGATTCTCCTCACATACAATTTCAATAGCTTGATTTTCACCAATTTCTTCACGATAGAAGTCTTCAGAAAATGAATGAGCTGCAAAACAATTTGAATGATTCTCCCCATACTTTTGACTGTAATAAGGCTGACAAGGCTGTGAATATTCATTAATTTCATGGGATATAACCTGACTGTCAACATTATGATGCAAATTTGTTTCATTTTCAAGCAAAGAAGAAGCTAACGTTTGCTCGGAATGATCCTGTGTACCAATACAACTAGTCTCTACTAGCTCTTCCTAATGATAAGATAGTTTGTAAAGGGATTCTTTGATTTCATCATACATTAAATCTTCGTCATTAATATCAATCCCCATGTGGTGAATAAGATTGTCAAAGTTTCCATAGAAGTTTTCAACCAGAACTAAAGATGGGTAACTTTCCTTATAATTCACACAAAATACTAAATAAAAATCTTCAAGGGAAAATAGACTAGCAGATGGCAATCCTTCATACCAGGATCGTGCTTCTTCTTCTAAGGTTGCCATAAACATCTTCATCAAGCAATCTTCAGGCAATTTAACCCCTAGCCTATGTATGTGCATGTGGAATTTTACCATATGAAAGGCAACATCATCTCCTTCTTGATCTTTGAACTTTGGTAGATATGTTTCCCAATCTATACAAGGTATGTGATTTGGAAAACTGGGAATGTGAGAGCGATTCATGGGAGCATACCTTGCAGATATTGAACTCATCTTTGGACAGTGGAGTTGCCAATGATGTTTTGGAAGCTGGATTTTGCATTGAGAGTGGAGTCGCCAATGAAAATTTAAATTTATGGATTCTTCTACCAGTGGAATCACATTCAAACTGATTTTTTGATGTGTGGAGTCGCAAGAGCAGGAATACAACCAATATGTGCCTAAGTGTTTGTTGCTCTCAGACCTTAGAACTCAACCATGTCGTTCTTTCCCAGGGATTTTTTTTTTAATTTTGTCCCCGACAACGACGCCAGAATGTTAGCACTCTGTAAATTTGACCGACTGATAGAAAAACGACAGAGGTAACTGTTTCAACCAACTTTAGAGTTGGGCACTAGCCTGCTCAGCTCGGAGAGGGCTCTCTCATGTCACTTGATGTTTCTTTGGCAATCGATGGCTAGATTTAGTTTGTTTTGGGGGGGTTTATAAATTTGTTAGTAAGGAAGGGGAGGGACACCTAGGGCTATGGAGTCGAAATTCCGAAAGTGAATGAAAACAATGATTGGCCGGTAGAAATCTCCAAATGATAAAGGCTAAATGAGGCGATGAATCTGAGTTATAAATTGTATTTAAGCAAAGTGTAAGAAGAAGGAGAAAACAAGTAACTACATCAAAGCATTACTGAAATGAATTATGAATTAGTTAAGAAAGAAATTACACAGTTTAAATTGCTTAAGCCGAGAGCATCACAAGATGAATTGTGAGCTTTTAACTATCCAATTTAAACAGAAGAAAATGCAAATGGAATTAAAGAACACATGAAATACATACAAGGAGAGGAGACAAAACTCATATCACCACCATTAGAATCTTTGCATAGAGACTTCAAAAGCTTTTGCATATGTATTCAATTCAGCTCCAGAAATTTACAATTGAGTTCAAAAAACAACTAAAAGGTTCCCTTGCACTTCTTCCAACCTTGATACATATGTATCTCTTAACATTTATACAAACAACGAGTCCTTTTGTTTCCAAACCGGTTACAAATAAAGAAACGTTTCGTTTGGAAACCGTTTACAAGAAAAAATAGGCTTCAAAATGCCACCTGTAATTCTCACACTGTAATAGCTGTGTAAAATATGAGAACAATTTTTGTAGATAATCTCATTATAAATAAAAAACTCTCTCGGTTTCTCTAAATTCATCTCCAACTAGACGGAATACGCGCCGCAAAAACATGTCTCAAATAGGAAATCATGAAAACTGAAAAATAGGGTTCAAATATTTCTTCGAATCTCCCAGTTTGTGACAACTGTGTAAAATATGGGGGAGTTTTTTTTATATCATCTTATCTTGAATAAAAACCTCTCTAAGTTTTGTGAATTTTTTCTCCATCTGTCTGGGATCTGCATTTGAAAAAGATGTCTTCCAACAAGAAAATCTTGAATCCGGAAATATAAGGTTCAAAGATGTCTTTGATTCTCCCAGTATGTAACAACTATGACAAATATGGGAGAGTTTATTGTTATCTGGCCCATTCTGAGTAAAACCCTCTTTTGGTTTCTCAAAATGTGCTATGGTTTTCCCGGATTCACCTCGGAAGACGACTGGTCGAATTTACTTGCAATCTGGAAGCTGAGACTTGAAAACTGATATGTGTGAAACCGATCAAATTCATCTGCAAATGGTATAACCGCCAACTTACCTTCTCTAACCATTTTGCAACAATTTCTATAGCACTTCTCTTTCGGAAATTTTGGGAGTGTGAGGGAGTGGTTTTAAAGTAACCCGCCTCTCGCCCCGGAATGCACCTGGAGATGCCACGTAGTCCCGAGCCGAAACCAAGGTTTTCTTTTCGGCCCACTTTAAGGAATTATCCTCTGCACAAGTTATTCGCCCGAAACGATCCATGACCGTTGATATGTATCATTAGCGATCCGTGACTGACCGGGTCCCATCAACTCCACATTTCTGCTAGCTTTAGCCTCCTTGATCCAGATTAATTTCGGCACGAAATTAGGGCGGAGATATAATAAAGAAATGCACAGAGATATCGCAGATATTGAATAATATAACATAAATGTATCAGAGATGCAACCATAAACACAAATATACAGTAATACACGATTTCTATTAATGAAAGAAATGTACAGAGACTGTAAAAATACAGAGTGAAACTCGCTAGAATGGTGGCAACTTATCTCTGAGAAGAGATGTAACAGATACTCGCATTCACAAGAAGATGATTACAATGAGCCTCTGAAGGCCTTTTTACAATAAACCAGAATGCCAAAAACCCTAGACATCCAAAAACCTAACCCTATGAGATTAAGCGCCAAAAGTCATGTGGGCCCCGTTTGGGTAAGTTAGTACATCAACTTCCCGGGGTCGTAACTTTTGCATACGATCTCTGTTTTAGGCGTGTGATATCCTGTTGGAAAGGTATCATCGAGGAGATTCATTTTGGGGGCTCAATCATGCTTTTTCCCATCATTGAGGGGCTCGATCCCGAAAAACCTTCATTTAGGCCCTCAAAATGGCCCCGGAAGTTAAAACTGCTAAAAATAGTAAATTGCCAAAATTGTCAGAAAACTGTTTTGAGCCAGTTGGAAAAGGTGGGTGGCCACCGATATCCATCTGGATCACTCCTCCCACCATATTTGGCCCTGTTCTCCAATTTATCACTCTTCCACATTAGTTTAGCACCTCGCCAAGTCTTGGAAACTAGATTTCTCACATAAATTGTTATAGTGATATTTGGCCCTGTGCTCCAATTTATCACTCTTCCACATTAGTTTAGCACCTTGCTAAGTCCCTGAAACTAGATTTCTCACATAAATTGTTATAGTGATAACAGGGGCTCTGACTGGTGATGTTATCCTCCCTGTGAGGTAGAAAAGAATGGTAGACCGAGTGCCTATCCATTGGGATGCTCCCAAAACATGTGCGTACCCTACTGTGACCTGTCACCATTATCCACCGAAAACCCAAATCTACACACTTCTCTCACCGCAACCCACATCTCACCAATATACTTTCCAACTCTGAGATCAACCTCCTTGATGTCTTAGTTTTGCACACGGTCATTGGGTATTTATCAAGAGGCAATAAGACGATCATAATAGACATAAAATACAACGCTAAATCATGAAATACATCAGCAGTGTAGATCCATGAAATAATATCGCACACGATCACCAATCCAACTGTAATAAAACCATTGTCCAACTGTATATAGAAATTGTCCACGGCGAGCGACACCTCAACATTTAGAAACATGGGCGACCAAAACACTTTATTGGCCTCGACTCACCACATGACCTTTGCAAGCAATCGTGCATATACATTACAGACTGCAAGATTTGACAAGTATAACATTTATCACAGCTTATGTGTTAACTCCAGGTGCTCTTTGATCTCGCAACGAATTTTAACAATGATTTAAAACAACGCCCATAAAACATCAATGAAAGAAAGTTACTACTCCTTCAACACCTCGATACTTGGCGCTAAATCCGCTTGACTTTATCCTTTGGTGTTCCATTCGTCTTCACAACAACTTCTTAATGCTTGTTAGCCACCAATAATTTTCAGGATGTGAAGTGTTTATGTAGTTCGTCTCCATTTCAATAAGGTGCCCAGTCATTGTCTCTGCAGGAGCCAAGCCTTCATATAAAAATTTCCCTTCATCAATATGCCTTGAGAGTATCGTAAATCTTTCCAGCTCAAGTACCTTACATTTATGAGCAATCTTAATTAACTCATCATAAATAAAGCGTGCATAATGAAAACTTGGATTTAATAACCGAGCAATTTTTCTTCGAACCAGAACTTCAAAGGGAACCTCAGGTACAAACCACACATTTCTCGGGCCAACTTCCTTAACAAGAATCTCTGCAACGGTTCCCCCACAAAATGATAGTGGATAAAACGAAAACGAAGCCTCCTTCGGGCTGGTGCCTGTGTATTGCGCGTTGGGAAATTGTGTTTCCTCCTTCGCGGCTTAGTGCTAATATTCAACGTTTACTTGTATGCGGTTCTAGGGAGTGTTGTGGGTGGTTTCAATCCATACCACGCGTGCCTCTGAAATAAACCACGAGCTGCCACGTACCCCGGTGGCTTTACCACTATTTTTTATTTCGGAACCCCTTTAGAAAATTAAACATCTATTACTTTCGCTCCCCGAAATGAATATACATCGTTGATTACATTAGTAATTGTGATCTAAGCGCTCCCACCAATATTCATCGTCATATGTCTTTATGACACATTTTGCATACAACTTGATACTGCATCTAAGACCTTCGAACCACCATCCTGATTTTTGATGGCTCGAGTGCATCATTCCCAAGCATAAGCTTGCAAATGTCAAACTTACTCAGTTCTCCTGGTGGGCAACCTGCGATTTTGCCGATCACAATGTGCCAACCAAACATAAGCATCAACACTGTAATATTTGTGTCAATAATCCGACCGTGATATATAATCGATACATAATTTTAGATGATGAGAGAGTAATTTTTTCTGATCCGAAAGAAATCAACCCTTACAAGATCCCTGGAGTTCTGAATGATGCATTCAGGTTCGTTGTCACTACCACTGATAATGAACATTTTCACTTCCAGATTAGTGCACATGAATCCAAGGCATGTATTATTGACTTATCGTGTTTAATCACCTGGCTTCGATCTCCTACGCACTCCTTTGTCAACAGTGGATCCTCTCGCCTATTAAAATCTTTTCAGTAGCTCTGCATTGAAACTCGGGCTTGCATCGGTGTGTTTATTCCTTAAATAAATAAATAAATGCATAATCAATTAGCTCCTTGGTGAAATCTGAGTTATTCACGGTAATCTAAGCGCGTGTGACCGTCTGAAAGCAGCGACCCTCCTGTCTGGAATTGGGTATCCCAATGGTATGATGTAGTATACGTTTGGTCTTATAATCATCAGAATTAGACCCTCCGATAATACAGATGACATAAATATACACAAGTTGCTCGTGACTGGCACTTGATGTTGTCGATGTTTGGACGCTAGTGTGTAGATGAGCTTTTACCTCTGTGCAAAGCTCAGAGATCAAGATGATGATGTATTTGACCTTGACCCAATAAGATGGAATAAGAGATGAAATGCAATCGTTTCATTCAATGAACTCTAATTACAATAGGGAGAAGGTTTCTCTTTCCAGAATACAAAAGATACAAAGCACAATTTCTCAATCTTTGAATGATATAGATTCCAAACAATCAAAACTACTAACTTTTCCAATCTTCTCTTTTCAACAAATATGTGAATGCAACAATTTTCTTACAAAGACTACTAAAAAGAAGAATAAACTTCAGTCTTTTACTTTTTAAATCAGAACGGAGACATAATTCAAAAAAGAAAGAATGTTCTAAGAAGATTTATCCACTCTCAACACTATTCTCAAATCAAACTCACACTGCAAGCAAAAAATGAAAAGTTAAGAAAACCTTTTGTAAAATGCAAACAAAAATTGTTTCTTAATCAACAATAATCCAAAATTTAAAATCAATCCAAAACTCAAAATAAATCAAGAACTACTTATCAAACAAGCATCGAGGAACAAAGTCTTGAGATTATACCCTTGCGATAATAAGTAAAAGATGAAAATTACAAAGCTTATGAAGAAGACTCTCAATCCTTGAAAATCAATCAAATCCAAGCTTAAAATATGTAAACCAATCATTCACCAGTGCTAAAAGTTCATCCCAGACAGTAAAGACAAATCTGGGCAAAGGAAAGAAAATTAACTGTCACTCAACAATTCCTACAGGAATCGTTGCATGCTGCAGAAGGGTACAGTGCGACGATCTAGGATCGTCGCAGGCTGTCAGAAAGGCACAGTCCGACGTTGTCACCCTGGTTTGCACAAGTAGAGTGTGATGATGAAGAATCGTCGCAAGCTGAAAATAGGACACAATGCGACGATCTTTGAATATAAAGAAAATTTGGAAGAATGACAAAATTTTCAATGAACTTTCAGGACCAAGGTGTTCGACAACACAGGTATTCCAACAGAGGATGAACACCTTCAGTAACCACTCACATAACCAGATCAAAGATCAACACACCGATGTTTTCACGTGGTAAAACCCCTACGGGGAAACATCCACGACCCCAACCAACGCGGCCACTT
>ML789935.1:330163-346241 GCA_009831015.1 Picea engelmannii | reverse complement strand
AAGTTTGTTAAGAAACTGGAATGCATCCCAAGCGTAGAACTGCCTCTAGAAGAAATTTGCAGGTCAGCAGTCAATCTAGTAGACAGAGGTCTTATCGGGCAATTTACTGGGCTATGGCCCTCTCCCAAATCCGTCGAAGCTTGGGTGCAGAGGAACTGGATCCCGCTCATCTCAGAAGGAATAAAGAGCCACTTTGTAGGGAAAGGATACTTTGTATTCGTTTTCGAAAACCCTGAAGACAAAAACCTCATTTTCAGAAATGACCCATACTTCATGGGGCCAGAGGGGTTATATCTGAACAAATGGACCCCGAATTTCGATCCAGCCCAGGATGTGCCATCTGTCGTTCCAGTGTGGGTTCGTCTACCTCATCTCCCTTTACACTGCTGGAATAAAAAATCACTGCATGCAATCGGTAATAAGCTCGGAAGGTACATTGACCAAGCAGTGAGAAAAGACCAGTACTCATGCGCTCGGATCTGTGTGGAGGTCGATCTGGAAGTGGGATTACCAGAGGCAATCAAACTAACTGTTGCAGATTAGACGCATATTCAGGAGCTAGATTATGAGCAGCTACCCTTCAAATGTCGTCACTGCCACGGCTATGGTCACTTCGCAAGGCACTACAAAAAAAAAATGCAGAGGAGAGTGAGAACGCGAAAGCAAATCAGTGGACCACAGTCCAAAAAATAGGGACAACAAAATCTAGAAGCAAAGGAACAACGAAGAATTGCAACCCCGGGCAAGAGCAAATCGACGGGAGCTCCAATCCCACGCCACAATCAGGACCTCAAACAGGAAAGCTCAATAAAGACACAGAAGAACCAGAATCAATTATGGACAACAGGGAACAACCAAAATCCCCCCCAAATGGGAAAGACACAGGGGAACAAGGGCAAATGGCAGGAACCCTGGATGTAGTCCCCTCTCCCTCATACGCTGACATAGCCAGAAAGAAAGTGCTAGAACCATCAAGTTCCTCGGAGGATGAGATCCTAGAAAGGCCAGCCAAAAGAGCAGGAAGGAAGTCCCGCAAAGAAGCAAGGGAGGAAGAGGCAGAAAGACAAAAGACCCAAGGAATCCAACCTACCATAGAAATGTCAATCAACAGAAACACAAGAATAAGGTCTCTAAAAGGAGGAGGCCCAACCACCCCCAACAGTAAGTAATGAAAATCGTCTCTTGGAACTGTAGAGGTCTGGGGAATTCGACGAAAATTGAAGTTGTCAAGGATCTGATGAAAGTGGAACCAACAGACATCCTCATGCTCCAAGAGACAAAAATCGAAGGGGAAGCCCTTCTAGAGATTAGCAAACACAAATGGCAGAAGAACACAGGGAAAGCAATTAGTGCAAGGGGCTCCTCCGGAGGAATAGCAACACTATGGAAGGAAGAATAGTTCAGCCTCGTCAACTCCTACAACACCCAGCATTGGAGCTTTACAGAGCTGAAGCACATAGCAAGTAAGTTAACCATCACATTATTCAATTTATATGTACCAACTTTGCATTCTAAAAAGAAAGATTGTTGGAAAACTTTAAATGAGTTTCTAGAACCAAACTCCCCAACCAACATAATCATTGCTGGAGACCTTAACCTAGTCATGAACGGAAAAGAAAAGAGGGGAGGAAGGACCAGCAAGGACCAAATGATTTATGTAGTAGAAGACATCATACAACAGTGGGACCTAATGGATTTTAAACCACGCAAAGGGCTTTACACCTGGACCAATAACAGGACAGGGGAGGAACACATATCTGCCAGATTGGATAGGTTTTTGGTCCAAAGCACTTTGTTGATGGAAAGGAAGCTAATCTCCACAACCATCCTCCCCAAGCTTACCTCGGATCACAAACCCATCCTTCTTTCGCTAGAGGAAGAAGAAAAACTAGGCCCAATCCTGTTCAGATTCAACCCATTGTGGAAAGAAAAGAGTGGCTTTGCAGAGACAGTCCAACTGGCATGGTCCACCTCAGTTACTGGCTCTCCCAACTTTGTCTGGGAATAAAAATTAAAAATAACAAAAAAAGCCCTCAAGGAATGGAGCAAATTCCCGGTAAGCAATCCCAATACCCAAAGAAAGGAGTTAGTGCAGCAGTTGGGAAAGATGGAGAATGAAATGGAAACAATAGATATTTCCAAAACAGATCTGGAAAAGGAGCATGCAGACCAATGTAAAACTTACCGCTCCTTCAGAAACGAAGAAGAATACTGGAGACTAAAATCCCGTAGCCTTTGGCTGGAACCTGGTGACAGAAATACGTCTTACTTCCACCGTCAATTTAAAGCCCGCCTCTCCAGGAATCACATCTCTAAGATCACAACCAATGACAGGAAGCTTTGCAAAGGAATAGACCAAATAAAGGCCGTTGTTGTCTCACATTTCCACCATCTTTACAACAAAGAGAATGATGATAATGAAGAAGGCAACAAGGAATTCCTTAAGAACATCCCAGCTCTGGTCACAAAAGAAGATAACACAACATTATTGAGCCCAACTAACGAAGAAGAAATCAGCAAAATCATCTGGTCCATGGATCCTGACAAAGCCCCAGGGCCAGATGGGTTCACTATCCATTTTTACAGGATATGTTGGAATATAATCAAACCTGACCTCATCAGAATGATAAAAGGATTCCTACAGAAAGAAAAACTGGGAGGCAACACCAATTCAACCTTCCTTGCTTTAATCCCGAAAGAAACAAATCCCGCCTCCTTTGATAGATTCAGGCCAATCTCCCTATGTAACGCCTCTTACAAGATAATTGCAAAACTCCTTGCAAACAGAATAAAGCCTCTGTTGGGCAAGCTCATCAGAGAATCGCAAGGAGGATTCGTCAAATGGAGGCACATCCTAGACAATGTAATCCAAGTTCAGGAAGCTATGCATTCCAATAATCTCAGAAAAGAGAAAGGCATGTTGATCAAGCTAGACATGGCCAACGCCTTCGACAGAGTAAAGTTGTCCTTCCTTTATCAAGTGCTTCTTACATTCGGATTTGAGCAAGAGTTTGTAAATCTGATACAAGCCTGTATCCATAGCCCATGGATAGCCCCTTTGGTAAACGGGAGGTCAGCATAATTCTTTAAATCCTCGAGGGGGTTGAGGCAAGGCTGCCCCCTCTCTCCATTTCTGTACATTTTAATGGCGGATACACTTAGCAGGAAGCTGGAGCAGGAAAGAATAATAGGAGTTGTCCCAGGCTTGAGAACAACGAAGGATCTTAAACCTATAAATCATGCTTTGTTTGCGGATGAATCTCTCATGCTAGGAGGAGCCTCAAACAGAGTAGCCTCTGCCTTCAAGGGCATTCTTCAAGATTACTACAAAGTGTCTGGAGCCCTGATAAGTGAAAGGAAAAGTGTCGTCTACAGTTGGAATGCAGCAGAACACGAAACACAAATGATAGCACGCACCCTGGGGTTCAAAGGGCATTCAAAATGGGAAAAGATACAATACCTTGGGCTGCCATTATCATTGGGCTAAACAAAGTCAATTTGTGGGAAGGAGTATTAACAAAAATTAAAGGTAAAATCGATGCCTGGGGAGGACATTGGGTCACCCACGGAGGTAAATTAACTCTGATAAAAGCAGTCCTTTCTTCACAACAGATCTACCAAGCGACCTACCTCCTGGCACCTGAATCGATATCTTGGCAAATCAACAAATTGCTGAGAGACTTCTTGTGGCATGGTGGGAAAGGGAACCAACATAAGTTTCATTTGGTTAGTTGGGAAACAGTAAAGCGGCCTTTGAGAGAAGGCGGGTTACAGATCTAAGATCCAGCTCTTGTCAATACAACACTTGGTTGCAAAATCCTGTGGAAGATGCACAGCGACCCCACTCACCCTGTTAGCAAAACGTTAATGCACAAATACATTCCAAACGCCAAAATTAGAAATCTGCAAGATGTCTCCAACAGGAAGAGCATGTTGCTGTGGCAATTTTGCATCAAAGGGGAATGTTTCTTCACCCAACACCTGTACCGCGTCCCTGGAAATGGCAAACGAACCAATCTCTAGACAGATCGGATAATGGGGAGTCCGCCCCTTGCTTCAAATGCCAGCCTGACCAAGATCCGTGAATTTCTTGATCACAGAGGAATACAGAGCATCAATGACATTTCAAAATGGGACGACAATGGCTCCTAGTCAGATTGGCAATTCGACAACGTCCCAGATCGCCTCCTCCAGCAACTTGAAATGCTCAAAGTAGAGCTCCGAGAGGCAGCTCCTGTGCATAAGACAGAAAAAGACAACTGGGGTTGGGGATCCACATGAACATACTCCACAGCCAAAGGCTATGCTCTACTACAACTACAGAAAGACAGACCACTCCCTGCAAGATTTTGGATGGAGGTATGGGACTCATTGGCGATCCCCAAGGTAAATTTCTTCTTCTGGACTTTAATGCACAAAAAGATCTTGACCGACGAAAATTTAATGAAAAGAAATATTGCCGGTCCACACAGATGTACATTTTGCAAAGAAGCCATGGAAACCTCAGATCATTTGTTTGTAGACTGCCATTTTGCAAACAAAGTCTGGCTTCTCATCCTCCATGGCCTCAAGGTCGTTGCTCCCACTAACATCTCAGTAGTAGATCTATTCACAACTTGGAAGGATTGTTACCCTTCACTCTCAAAGAAAACATTATGGGCCAGAGTCTGGATCTCCATCCCCAAGTATGTGTGTTGGAAGCTTTGGCTTGCAAGAAACGAGCAAATTTTCAACAATACAGCATGGACCCCCAGCATGGTAGCAGCGAAAGCAAAAGGCCTCCTCCTAGAAACTTTGAGCTCTCAAAACCATAAAACAGACATCTTGCTACAGCAGGAGGAAAAGAATTGGTTAAGTACCTCTATGCTTACCCTTCGGACCCATAGCACTGAAAAACCCCATTTCGAAACAAAATGGAGGCTAAGAGATAATCACGACACATTCCAGAGCTAGTGGCAGAAGCAAGGAATAACTTCAATCTTCTTCGATGGCGCCTCTAAGGGAAACCTTGGGACAGCGGGAGCTGGAGGAATCATTTACTCCAACGAAGGGAAAATACTCGATACCTTTTGTTGGGGACTTGGACAACGAACCAACAACCAAGCAGAAATCCTGAGTTTGATAAAAGTTTGTCAGATTGCCAAGGAAAGAGGACATCGGGAGCTACAAGCGTTTGGAGATTCCGAAATCTTGATCAAAATGATACATTCGAAAGGACAGTTTAATGACGCTGGCCTAAACAAGAACCTGCAAAGGCTAAGACATATTCTACGAGACTTCACCTCCTTCAATTGCTATCATATACTCAGGGACTCAAACAAAGAAGCAGATAAATTAGCCAACAAAAGATGCCTCTTGGCCCAAGGAGAATTCAGCATAAATGATGGAGACCCAGTAAAAATTTGTATCCCTTGAAAAGGACAACAGCTTGTAAAAGAACTTAGAAGGCTTTTGTGAAGGTTGTAAGGCTGCGACCAGCTGGAATTCCCAATTAATAAAATTCATAACCGTTTTAGTTAAAAAAAAAAAAGAAGGAAATAAGAAGCAAAAAAACCAAAAAAGGTTGTATCCCTAGTATGGTCGCCAATTTTGTTATCGAACAAGTCAGTAAGTGCGGAGACAAACTAATCTCCCTAACTTCCACATGAAGCTAGAACAAAACAAGACAGAATACAAACTTGCTTTTTCCAAGCAATCTTCTAACTTGTCAATGTATATATTTGTATTAAATTAGTTTTTTGAATTATTAAAAGTTATTTTTTAAATTTTGATTTTTTTGAATTTTGATTGGAAACTATACTTGATTAGACAATTTTTATCTGGTTTAAAATACATTTTTCAGAAATATAAAATTAATTTAAAAATATAAATCTGTAAAATTTAGCATAACTCCGGGTAGATTGTACTCTGTACTATTTACTATGTTTTGTACTCTACTCATTATTTAATTACCATTAATTATAAAGTGATTGACCCGCTAATATTAATTGATTGCATGTCCACTCAATGGATGTATATTTAATTACCATTAATTATAAAGTGACTGACCCGTTGATATTAATTGATTGCCTGTCCAATCAATGGATGTATAGCCGTGTCTATATCGAATCACATATACCACCTTAGCTTACCTATCTCTGTAATTGGTAATTAATGTAACCGTTTACAAGATATAATGTCTTTTTTTTATTAGTCTCTGTCGAAAGGCCAAGGACTATAGCAATGAGTTCATCGCTTAGGGTTGACTTTATAATTTTTCACAAATTATAATGTTTAACTTAGGGAAGTTTGTGTGTGTGTGTGTGTGTGTGTGTATTAAAATAAGAATATATATATATTTGTTAAAATTTTATTGGCTCATAGGTTTAAAGTGTTATTGTCGGCTTCACTTCTTCCAATGCTTTAATTAATGTTTAGAGTTGCCTAACCTTTATTTTAGTTAGTAAGAATTATTCTTAATGATTTATGACTGTCATTCGGTCATTTTCCTAGCTCATGACTCGAGTGTGTATGGTGGGAATTGAGCTACATCCAACTGCCACCACTCTACTTTAAAACTAAGTGCTTACTGCCATCTCATAAATGCGTACTACTTTGAACAATTTGTGTATCATTATATGGGTGTGAATCAAAGATTGAACCAATGGCCACATGGTACACCCACCTCCTTCATAAGCAGACTCATAGTTTCATGAACAAACATGTAAGTATGAAGAAACACTCATTCATATTCATTCATTTAATGAAGTACAATATTCAAAGTTCAGTGAATTGTTCACACAGAAATAGACATTCGTTTAATTAAACACTATATCCAAAGTTAGTGAATTTATTGAGACAACGTGTCCAAAGTTTGAAAATAAATGTCGATCTAGATGTTTGGGAAATGTTGTTTTGCTTGCCAACCTTATTATTGATTAATTAGGGTGGTTTCTGGTATTTCTACCCGGTTTAGTTGTGTGAGGCCTGTAAAACATGTCCTTATATATATTTAGAAATCAAATAAAGGTTGTGAACACTTGACGGTGGTTGAATCTCTGCAGAAACTAACCAGAACAATGCCAGTGGCAACAACGAGTTCTCTTCACTTATTGCGCGAATAGTCCAGTATGTTGGTGCCCAGTCATCAATCTTTCCATCATTTGCAGGTCTCATGACTCTGATCTTGATCTCCCTTTTTTCTCGTCCCTCGAGTTTAAAATGTCTAAATTCAATGTAATATAACATTTTATGTATACTCACAATGTCTTTGTAGCATTATTTATGTGTTTTGCTTAAGGAACGTTTGTATTAGGCACGTTCTTTCTAGTTTTTATGAAGATATTCTTTAAGGGAAGATTTTAATTTTTTTTTGTGAAGATCTTTACCATTCAATCTCTACTAATATCTTGAAATGAATCATAGATACCAATACACTTAAAATCTAAATTTAAGTAGTTAGGGTCATTACCTTGAGAAAAATTGGTAAAGGAAGACTCCAACCTGGTAGCTCTCCTTAGCACCAGTCTTCATCTTCTCATCCTTCAACTCATTCTATGCTTTCACATATTGATGATAAGATTCCAACACATTGATGTAGTTCATAGTTCTATGGCAACTTAGAGCTCTTTTAAGGATGATCACATTATTCTGCCCATTTACACGGGCACCTCCCATGTCTTCCAACTGCATGCCAAGCTTAGTCAGCTTCAAAGTAGTACGAGAACCATCTCCAACACCATCATTTGAAATTCTACACTTCATCACAAGGATACACTAAACAATCCAAAAAATACACCGAACAATCCAAAGTATGGTACCAAAGTGTATACGAAAATCCTTATCAGTAGGCCAATGCTTTTGTCCTCCTAGGGGGCTCCAACTAGCAAGATTGACTGCTTGTTTTTCCCTTCTATTCACAAGGATCCAACTAAGCCTTATGTTGTTCCAAAGCTCTCTCCAAAGCTTCTCGTCTTTCCTTTCCCTCTCAAGAGATGTAATTAGTGGCAGCCCATCTGCTGAGGAGATATTAGCCTAGCCCTCGTCATTCTCACCTCTGTAAAAAATATTTTTCACATCAATACTGAAAGGGTAGTTAGAGAACCAACCATCAAAATCATCTGCACAGGGGATTCGCCAAAGTATTTTGGAATAAATTACTTTATCTCTATAATGCACATCAACAAGTGAAACAAAATCAGAGGGATAAATATCGTGGAGCTCTTTATCACAGTAATCCGACCACAATTCTTCTGACTTGCCAAATTCCATATTGTAGTGAATAACAAAAATTATCTCTCTGTTCACAACCATAGGAAAGCAATTCGTGTAGAACTTCCAAGACCCACCCAATGCAAAAATTAAACTTCTTACTTATGCATTTCTCGTGGAAGGCCACAATGAGGAGCATAATTCCTCCCAAATATGTTCTTCTCTTGTAGCACAACGGAAGAGAGAGGATGCACATCCTAGATTTGCAAGTGTAGTGCCATCCACCGGCTTTAATATTTCACAAATTAGGTCAGCATTTAAAGACATGATCCTATCAACTCTTGAGAACTCAATCAAAATCCCACCTTGAAAGATCTCTATATTTTGTGTGTTCATAAAATTTTCAATCATGTCACTTGGGTTTTTCTCTATATCCATTCGACTCCGAAATATTTTGCAACAATGACTTCATACGCCTCTTAATTTGGTGGAGGATACCCTTTCCATAATCAAGGATTTGGTTATTCTTCATGGGATTATTATGAGCTTTTTGAAAACCTCAGAAAAATTAGCCATGCAAAATCATATTTTATCGCTCAAATGCGCCCTCGCACCAATTATGGTGGGGTTTTTTACATTCTTGGGGGAATATTGACAGTCTCAGCATTCATCGGCTCTGTAATTTGGCTTTTATCCTTCCATGGCGTTTATTCATACAATGGGTTATTAATCATATTTCTTCAAATCTAGTGCCCAAGTATTCATTAATTCAATGGTATGTAAGAATTACAAATATTCCAGGTTAAGTTTGTATATTACAGATGTCATAAGGGTTTTTAGTAAGTTGAATCCATTTATTAATTTACATAAAAATGTAAAGTTACAATTTACCAACCATTTTATATAGTCAATACAAGAAAAAATGTTATATAACCCATACTAGAAAAAGTGAAAAAAAAATTGTTAAAAATGAATTATAGTTTTTTTTTTTTTTTTAATACATAGTGTCAAAACTTGGGTGGTTGTTAAATCACCCTATTCAGTTATTTGTTTAGGAGAAAAAGAACGAAATAATAGAAAATGTCAAGCAAAGACAATTGAAGTTGCTAATTTCACCGTACTTAACTGCCATGCATCTCATTCACAACGCAAAATTATTCTAGAAAATTATTGCATGTGCACTCTTTTCGTGTCGGCAAAAAATGCTTTTGTAGCCAACTTTACATGTTAAATCCTTGCATTCAAATGAACACCCTCTCACTCTAACTGCAAATCCACCTTCATAACCACATATTGCAACTTAAGATCCATCTTTGAATCAAGAAGAAGGATCAAAACTTAAATACTTATGAGTTCCCGATGTTCACGAAACAATCGCTAATTAAACCAAGAAATGCATTTGAGCGAAAGAGTTAATCTAGCTCTGTAGAGTGTTAGCGTTATCAATTCCCATGGAATTGAAATGTGAACTAGATGCTACAATGCCCGTTGAATACACATACTTCTCTGCCAAATTGTTGCAGAAGGTTGTTGGATTTAGCATCAACCGCATATGCCTCCTTTGATACGGATCCAAACAGACTGAATAATTTCATCACAGACACACACTCAAAATCACATGCTTATCAAGCAAAACATTCATCAGGAATCAGTTGAAACCTAAATAATAATCTTTGACGATGCTTAACAAAGCAACATAAACTTCCAAAGTAAGTGGCCCTCCCTGACAAACTACAATATTTACCTTCCATGTATGCCTCCTGACCTTTTCTGCATTAAACAAAACCATCCCCATATATTTTATTTATTTATTTATTGTTTTTTCAAAAAACCTGATACTTGTTATACTGAAAGAGATGCAATTACCATCCCTTCAAAATGTACATGCTAGTAAATCATTACGTCAAAGTAACCTTTGCCCTCTCTACCCATGTAAGTAAGGCAAGTGTATGAAATTTAGCTCCTACATCTAGCATACTAGCTTTTCATAGTCTTTTCTAGAGGCAAACAGATGAACTTATCTAGAGAGTCCAAAATCCAGAATCTATCAATTTTAGTTACCCTTTCAGCATAAATTAGTTGTGAACTTGTTCAAACTATATCCAAGCATACTACCAACAACGATGATCAATTTCTTTGAAACCCACTACATGCAATCTAAACTTTTGTTTTTGTTCCAATGTAGGTTTAAATGTGACCGAAACAGATATCCATTGCCCAATCTAACCGCAATACTTACTTCATGATAACTTACGATGAAATGAAAGAATTTAATCACATGAAGATATGACAAACACTTAAACAGACCCAAATCCTAATCTCCTTATAATACCCAATCAAATTTGAACTGATCCAGGTGGATATCAGTGGCCACCCACCTATTCCAACTCACTCAAAATAGTTTTCTGGCAACTTACTATTTTTAGCAGTTTTTCAGTTCCTAAACTTTTGGGGCCATTTTGAGGGCCTAAATGAAGGTTTTTCAGGATCAAGCTCCTTAATAATAACAAAAGGCTCTATTGGGCCGCCAGAATGAATCTCCTAGACGATAACTTTCCAACAAGCTATCGTGCACCCCAAACAAAGATTGTATGCCAAAGTTACACCCCCAGGAAGTTGATACACCAAACTACCCAAAATGGGGTCCACAAAACTGTTGGTTTTTCATCTTCCGAGGTTAGGGTTTTGGATTTTCTTTATGATAAAAAAGGCCTTTGGAGCCTCATTGTAAAATCATCTTCTTGTGAATGTGAGTAGCCGTCACATCTCTTCTCAGAGATAAGCTGCCACCATTCTAGCGAGTCTTTCACTCTGTATTTCTACGGTTTTGTACATTTCGCTCATTAATAGAAATTGTGTATAACTGTATCTCTGTGTTTATGGTTGTATCTCTGATATATTTTTGTTATATTATTGGATATCTGAGATGTCTCTGTACATTTATTTATTATATCTCTGCTCTCATTTCGTGTCGAAAATAATCTGGATCATTGGTATCAGAGCATGCTGCTCTTGATCGTTTTTCAATGCATGTCCCCGACGAGGTCTAAGTATAGCAAGTTGGGTATAGAGCTTGTCTCTCTTGAGGAAAATCGCTTTCGAACACCCAAGAAACCCTCCATGGTGGAAGAAAATAAAAATGGCAGAGCAAAAGATTCTATCAATCTGTTGCTTGAGCAAGCTCTCACGTGATAGAGGGATGAAATGATGGAGAATTTTGCCCACATCCTTCAATGCCTGCCAATAATAGCAGGTGCATATTCATCAAGAGGCCACTTTGGAAGCACCTCTCCTTTCAAGGTACATGTTGATTTTGATATTCCCGTATTTGAAGGTCAAATAGATGTGGATGCCCTAGACAAATGGTTAAATCTGCTAGAAGGTTATTTCTCTGTTCACAATTTTTCCGATAGGGAAAATATCACTTTCGCACTCCTTAAGGCTCTCCCCCATGTCAAACATTGGTGGGAAACTTACTGGGAGAAAAGTTCCACAGAGGAGTCTGGAATATATGGGGTCGAGCCCACTTGGGATTTTTTTATGGATGCAGTCAAGGAACAATATTACCCTGTTGGCAACTATGAAGACTAGTACATGAGATGGACCATGATGCGTCAAGAGAGGAGCCAAACCATGCTAGAGTTCACCAATACCTTCCATACCTTGCGCAAGCTGGGTATCAAAGAATCTGAGCGACATTTGGTTCTGAAATATCGTGGGGCTCTACACAGATACATCCAAACTGAAATGGATTTTCTGGACATCTCATCACTCGGTGTTGCTTATCGATATGCTGTTAAAATTGAGTAGAAATTTAAGCATAAGAACAAGTGGGAGTTCGGGTCTACAAATCCGCAACAACCAAAGTATGGTAAAGATGACCCTAACAACCAACCTTCAAAAAACCAATCCAAGCCACATGAAAAGAAGGGTAATGGAAAGACGAAGAAGGACACTGGAAAATGGTGTGATTTCCACAAAATCCCCTGACACAACACCGATGAATGTCACTCAAAACAATAATTGGTGACCGAGATCAAAGACAAGGAGCCAAACCCTGATTCATAATCTGATTCAGAAAATACTAGTAGAAGACAAATCATCGACGCAGACCCCACTGTTATTGTCACGACCGCAACAATTCAACCAGAAGAACCAACAGATCCTGAAGAGGGGGAGCGCCTCTTTCATTCATAGATGTGGGTGAAGGGGACCCTGTTGTATTTCATTGTTGATAACAGAATCCAGAAGAACCTCATCTCAATAGAGGTCATCAAACAGTTGGGATTGTCGATAACACCACACCCGCAACCATACAACATAGGGTGTCTTCGCCAATGACGAGATCTTCGTGTCAGCCAACAGTGCCGAATTTCATACCGCATCCATCCCTTCAAGGATGAATTATTATGTGATGTTGCCCCACTGGATGTCTAAGATGTTCTTTTGGGCCAACCATATATGTGGAAGAGCCATGCTATTTACGAGTCTCGACCCCGTAGTGTCATTGTTACTTTGGAGGATCATCTCTACAGGATACCAGAGGTAGTTCCAACTATTGTCCCACCTAAACAGTGCCGCAAGGTAGTAGTATCTCATACTACAAAATTCAGCTTCTTCATAATCTATTCAAAAGGTGAACAAAAGAACATTGCAACCACTACAGCCTCATTCCAAGCACCTTTTGTTCAGCAAAAGCATGTCGACAAGATCGAAGCCAAGGGCAAGGATTCCTTCTGCACATAGTTATCTCATGTAGCCAAACTGGTTACAAAGGTCCAACCCTTCCAGCCACAAGTTTGTGATAACCTTCAACAAGCTAAGCAACACAACTTCTCTAGCAATGCAAGTAGATCATCAAGGTTCAGATTCAACAAGCGCTTTCCCCTCTCCCTCGGGAACCCAACRCAATGGAGACCATTGCTTCGTAAGGAGGGAGGATTGATCCAAGTGGATATTAGTGGYCACCCACCTATTCCAATTGGCTCAAAACAGTTTTCTAGAAACTTACTATTTTTAGCATTTTTTCGGTTCCTAAACTTCTGGGGCCATTTTGAGGGCCTAAATAAAGGTTTTTTGGGGATCGAGCTCTTCAATGTTAGCCAAAGKCTCAATTGAGCCCCCAAAATGAATCTTATTGATGATACCTTTCCAACAAGCTATCGTGYGCCCCAAATGGAGATCTATGCCAAAGTTACACCCCCAGGAAGTTGATACACCAAACTACCCAAAACGGGGTCCACAAAACTGTTGGTTTTTCATCTTCCAGGGTTAGGGTTTTGGATTTTCTTTATGATAAAAAAGGCCTTTGGAGCCTCATTGCAAAATCATCTTCTTGTGAATGTGAGTATCCATCACATCTCTTCTCAGAGATAAGCTGCCACCATTCTAGAGAGTCTTTCACTCTGTATTTCTACAGTTTTGTACATTTCGCTCATTAATAGAAATTGTGTATTGTTGTATCTCTGTGTTTATGGTTGTATCTCTGATATATTTCCATTATATTATTGGATATCCAAGATATCTCTGTACATTTCTTTATTATATTTCCGCTCTCATTTCATGCCGAAAAGAATTTGGATCATGAACATAATTCAAAAACCCTTCAATCTAACTGGGGTCCTGAGAACCCATTACAGATTATGTAGAAACACACATATCCATCCACAACCCAGGACTGTAAATAGTTCAAACCTGATATCATCGTACTCTCTTCCCACCATTGTCAATTCTATAATGTGCATCAAATCAAATGTCATTGAAGATTCATAGAAATAGCCTTCATATTTGAAAATTTCAGATACAAAGTCAATGCACAATTTTGGCATTTTTTCCATACCTCTGCCGCATGCATGAAATTGTATTTGTCTATAGTATCTAGTGGCTTTATTCCTTCATGCTCTTGGATCAGGATAGTCTCTGCACTGTAAAAAAAAAATAGTCCCGCTGTGTGAACACCCAACTGGGCCTATTGCACAGTTTTCTAAGTACAAGTATGAGAACATCCAGGTGGGATTTTTCTACAGTTTTGGATGCATGCTTGCCATACGTTTAGACACTGACTTCTTAGTGTAATATTTTATAAAACTTTAGATCGATGTGTCCTTCTTACACAAATATGAGTTATTTACTACAAGACATCATGACACCATACTTGACACTTGGACCTTTTGGGATGCATGCGGTACAATGTTAGTTGTCCATTTCACATAATCTCTTGCACTCTGCATCGAACAATGAAACGATAGGTCAGGGAGGTTGGAACCACATAGTTTTCTGTAGTAGCCATGAAATGACAAGTCACACACATGGTTTATGTCCGAAGTTGTGAAGTGAAGGGTCGGGCATATCACAACTTTTTAATAATTTTAACTTTTTCTTTCCCACACCCATACATAATTTTGTACAGAAACAAGTAAAAGATGCTAGCTAGATAACAATTAGATTGCTTATATAGAAGTAATTTTCTCAGTTTTCGCTAATGATTCTATTTTCCAATAAAATTCAAACCTAAATCAAGGTTAGTTTGGTTTAAGCTTTCACGGGCTGATTTTGCAACAACTTGTAATCCCTTCACATTCGTTATAGACAAAAGTAAATTCTATTGAGTATTGTATTCAACAATGAGAGGAGTTTACAATTATTTGAAGACTTTTTAAGTCAGCAGTAAATTTGAGTGTTGTATTCAACAATGAGACTCTACAATTCTAAAATTGAGTGTTGTATTCAACAATGAGAGTCTACAATTCTAAATTTGAGTGTCGTATTCAACAATGAGAGTCTATAATTATTTAGAAGACTTTTTTGAGTAATTTTTAAACTCAGTTAAGTTTTATTTAATCCCCTTCCATAAAATTGACTAAAAAATGCCAATCAACAAAAGCAGAAGTAAAAATGCATGATCAATAAATAAGTGAAATTGATAAATCTTATTTGCAAATGGACCAACTTTAACCTTGGTGGGTTAATTTGACTCCTTGTATGATGTGAATTACTTCCTACATTACAGTTCAACTTCCATATCAAGAAAACAGAAGTGTACAGATGGTCCAACGTCTATTATAACTGGAGTTGTTTCAATCAATAAAACCCGTCATCATCCAGATCGCATCTATGCCTTTCAGACTCTTTCCGAGGCCTTTAAATTATGAGAACGAAGCTATTTCTCTCCAGCCAAGCCACATGGCAGTGAGCTCATGAGGTGGGATCATATTCCTCTCAAAATCTCCACCTTCATCATCGCCACTATTATCATTATCAATTACCACTTCATGCCTTTTCTTCCAACAGTTCCCAATGTTCTTCCTCTGCTGCCAAATCATCTCACACCAGTTAGGGATATTCACAGGGGCAGAAGACTCATTTCTCCTCTTATTATTCTCTTCGTGAAATTTAGGAATTTTCCTTCTCCCCTCATTTCCCGCTATGCAGTCTCCCACAACATTACATCCACTCTCCCTCTGCATCAACAATACCACCCCATATATCCTCCTCATTAAACTCTTCTTCCGTCTTGGAGCTCTCAATGCTTCTAGATTGTTCAAACCCAAAGAGCTTGTATATATCATAATTGTCCATAGTTTTGGGTCTGCCCAGTATAAAAGTACTCCCATCCATGGCCACCCAAGAGCTTTATGCAATGTTTTTTCTTCAAAATACCAATGATCCTGCCCTCAAATTTCTATATGAGGCACTCAGATTGTACCCGTTCTAAATTCTTTGGCATCTTCACAAAATGTTACCAACACTGCAATAACCCAACTCTTCTTCTTCTTTTTAGAAAGTCTTCGTAAGTCATAATCTAGAACTCAGAAGGAACAAAAGCCAGAAGCTCGGTGGGATTATCTTTCAGTCTGTCATGTTGGGAGTGGATTTTGATGAGGCTTGA
>ML789935.1:269508-299805 GCA_009831015.1 Picea engelmannii | reverse complement strand
TTCATTCATTGCATTGAGCATTTAGATTTCCTTTCACGCATTAGAAATAGTTTTGTATTAGGCATTTAGTTCACTTGCCTCTTAGGCTAAGTAGTTGTTCAATGAGAAGTTTTGCTTGCTGTAGTTAGTTGCCTTTGCTTACTCTTCTTTTGCTTTCATAGGTTAGTTAGTTGTCTTTGCTTACTTTTCTTTTGCTTTAGTAGGTTAGTTAGGTGTCTTTGCTTACTTGTCTATTTGCTTTAATAGGTTAGATAGGTGCTTTTGCTTACTTGCTTATTTATTTGCTTTCATAGGGTAGTTGCTCATTGGATGTAGGTTGGCAAGTTAAACAAGTTTTCTTTTGTCATTTGTTTATTATGCTTAGTGGTTTGCTTTTGCTTATTGTTGAACTAGTTTGCTTTACATAGGGTTTTACTTGCTTTCTTAGGAACCATCCATCGATCCTTGGCCCAAAAGTACTTAGGTTACCTAGTTTCATTTTGCTTAGTAGGGTTTACTCATTAGATAGGTTTGCTTGAGTAGATTAGCCTTAGATAGTTTCTTTCCTTAGTTAGACTATACTCCTACCAACCTTTTACCTTTGGCATATATTTTTCTACAACTCTAAGTTTACTTACCTCGGGTTGACAATTTAATTGAGGGTAGTTTAGTGTCTTTTTTAGTACATATAAATCACCTAACAATGACTTAATGTTGATAGGTAGTTCATAAAATCTCATAGCATGGTGTAATGTAGATCTAGTGTATAACGTTCCAAGGAAAACATATACATTATACCATTACACTAGATCTACATTATACCATGCTATGAGATTTTATGAACTACCTATCGACATTAAGTCATCTACATACAATACTAAGCTAACTAGGTCAAATTTATCACAGTAGAAAAT
Organism: Picea engelmannii; assembly: GCA_009831015.1. Taxonomy (NCBI): domain Eukaryota; kingdom Viridiplantae; phylum Streptophyta; class Pinopsida; order Pinales; family Pinaceae; genus Picea; species Picea engelmannii. The sequence goes on along the minus strand of ML789935.1, from coordinate 298,912 downwards.
ACATCACACTAGAAGAAATCTCAGAAGAAGAAATCTCACAAGGGAGGAATTGTGGTCAGAACCAAACCCTTAGACATGCACCTGTTTGATGCAGAGCCAATGGTCAGGGAGGTTTTTCAAAGGGTGGGCTGCCTCTCTTTTTTCCAAAACATGCAGAGGGGACATCCTGAAGTGGCAATGCAATTTGCCTTACATTTTGATGGCCTTAAGTGTAAGGTAGGAGACCTTGAGTTTGAGGTGTTTGAAGCCTCTATTGCAGTAGCCACATGGATTCCTAATACCGGTGAGATATGGTTTAAATACATGAATTTAAATGCTTCCTTCTCCAAGGACTTCCTCAAACCATATTATCAGACAAAGAATTTTTCCAAGAGAGTGCCTAGAAGCCATCTAGTTGAGGATTTTGACAAAATGTTGAAGATCATCCAAAGATACCTTACATGTGAGGGAAGGTTTAATATGTTATACCAGTACCATATAAGGATTTTGCTTCATTTCATTGGTAAATATGCAATGAATATCCCTTTCTATCTTTTGAGGAGCATGGGGAAGATGTCTGATAGATTCCAAGCCAAGTCCAAGATTGTGGACAATAGTGTCTTTCACTCTGGATTGATCAGGATGTTGGTGATGGAAGAATTGAAGAAGAGGAACATTCCTTGGGAACAATTCATTGTTTATGCTCACATGAAGTTGGACATAACTTCAACTCCTTGGTCAAAGATGCAAAGTCCTTTGCCATCTACTAGTGATGCTCCAACAGGAATAAACAAGAAAAGAAAGAGTAAAGCCATTGCTCAAGACAAAGAGGTTATTAAGGAAATTGAAGAGGAAGAGAGGGAGGTTTATCATTCTCCACAGAGAGACTTTTCACCCCCTCCTGCACCTGAATTGGAAGAAGTCCCTTCATCCACCAAAATCACAGCTAAGTAGGGAATACAATTGCATTTCTCTTCACCTACTCCAACAACTAGAATAAAAGTTAGGAAGCCTTTTACTAGATCATCAGCTCTCAAGGAGGTTGTTGAAGCACAAGTTCTACCCAAGGTTTCAATTCCAAAGAAAAAGAAAGATAAGGGCAAAGGCATTGAGAATCCTATTGAGGTGATAGACAGAGTCCTTATACAACATAAAGACAAAGGTGAAGCCATGGAGAAACCTGTTGAGGTTATCAACATCAACACTCCACCTAGTAATCACACTTTTAAAAGGTTGATCAAACAACTCAGGGAGGGTAGGAATGAGGTTGCTCGTTTGAAGGCAGAAAGTTTGGAATACAGAAGAAAGATGAAGGATCTCATGGACAATTACAACAACACCCTTGATCTAGAAAAAATTGTAGCAAGAAGATCCCTACCTCTCCATAAGCAACTAAATAACCTCTATAGGAAAAACAGAGGCTTTCAATCTCAAAATAGAAAGCTCAAGGAAGAATTGCAACACTTAAAGGATGAATTGTCCCAAAGGAATTTGAATGTTCTTGTAGAAGCTGCCATTGAAAGACAGGAAACAATAGTGAAGAAGAGCAAACCAACAGTAAAGAAGACCATCCCTACAAAAGAAAAACATGATGTTGTGTTAGAAGGAAGCTCTCCTTCAACAAGGAGGAGTTCTAGGTTGATGAAATAATTGAGGAATATAAGCTCCATTTTTGTGGGTAGTCTCTTTTTGCAAGAGTAAGTGATCAAGAAGGTATAATTTTTTGTCACCTATACAGGCATCTACAGGCTCCTAACCTATCAACTCAAGTTTTTTTGTGCTTTCCAAAGGATTAGTCTCATCATACAGAAAGAGAATAGACATTCTGTAGCGCCATGGCGTTGCGGAATTGTCTATATAGCATGTCCTTCCATTTTTCTACCTAAAGTGCTACAAAATCTCCTAGCCGAAGTACACAGTACCACTACCATTTCTGCAGAACGCTACCAAATCTCCTAAGCTGAACTTAACGGTGGCGCTGCAAATTCCACAAGACTATGTCACAATGGCGCTACCAAATCCACATATTTGTTTTGATGATGGGCACTACCAATTCTACAGGACCATTTCAGTGATGGCACTACCATATCCGTAGAGGCTATTTGAGGTGTGGCGCTACTGAATTCGCAGAGGATAATTTAGAATGAACGCTACGAAATTGCACACAGTGATATACAGGATCAACGCTACAGAAACTGCAGGCCTGTTTTGGATCGATGCTATGAAATGTGCAGAGTATTTTGAAGGGGCGCTATAGAAACTCACTACCTAGTGCTCTACTGAATGGCGCTATGAACTGGCACCTGGAATCAAGCGGTTCGAATTTATCACTCTTTTGGGTGGCTGATGATGTGGAGAAGAGAGAGGATCATAGGTGGCAGCATGGTGACAACATCCAACCCCTAGAAGACACTTGGTAATGGAAACAGATGCACATCAAATGAGACCGTGTCATTTAAATCTTGTTGGATTGGTTGCCAACATGTTTCCTTTTTAATAACAGTTTGTTAAATAGCTGTTAGCACATGTGTTAGATTGATAACTATTTTTTGAGAATCCTATGGGAGGAAGGCCAGCTCGCACCTCTAACTGTTGCTTTTCCTTTTCTGTTATATATACATATTCCAAATGATGAACATGGTTCGAATGGTTGAGTTGGGCTCCCTTATTGTAATAATTTTGACTAAGTATACTGGTTCTCTAGTTATGTACTGGACTTGAGAATTTTTTATTAATACAAGTCAGTTTCTCTTATTCCATTTTGTTGCCTCTTATGCTGAAGTTTTCATGATTGAATGATTCACATGGGATTGTCATGGTTGTATTATGATGAATGTTTGATTATAGTATTGCTATGATGTTCTTCAGTGTTCTTTAAACTTTGAATTCAAGAAGATCTCGTGTTTGAGTTTTTCCTCCTTAGGTTGCTTAAAGACATGATGTCAATAGAATACCTTTACACCTCCCTCACCAAAGTCTTCCTTCTATTCACTTTTACTCTCATTCACTTACTGAAGTTAATCAAGACCTCAATTGTTTGTGCATGCTAGCCCATATTTCTGAGTTAAATCATTATTATTTTGAGTCTTTTCCATTTGACCTTTAAACACTCATTTACATTTACACATACTCTGATGGGTACCGGGCTTATCCTCTCTGCAATCTGAGGGTGATTCCTAGTGCTAACATAATGCACTAATTTTTCGTCCCACACTATTGTTGTTCAGTCCAAGTGAAACTTAAATAGATCGATCTATGATGAGATTTCAACTCCCATAGTTGTTCACCAATAAAAAATTCCTCCATTTTCTCACACAAGACATGCGAGCAAATTGCATAATCCACTACACTTGCACCATTGTAGGTATTGCAGATGAAATTACCAGAATTTGCCCATCTAGCCAACCCATTACAAATGACTAAGTCAAATTCCCCACATAGAGTAAGAAGATGCTCCCCAAAAAGGTTTCATCTTTTCTTTTCCTCTCAAACTCTTGTCCACTGATGATTGCTTTCTTCTGTAAGCCAAATGGGATTGTAGTCTTCCTTACAACGAAGAATACTAGCTTGTTCACTTACAACCCTGGCATTGAATTCACCCACTATAACGGCTTCACTTAGTTGAGAGTACATTGCAATATCATTTTTAAGGTTGCAAATATATCTTTGTGGTCAATCCCCCTACTTTTGTAAGTTTTTGAAACTTTTGGAGCAAAATAACATGTTATTACGAGGAAAATCTTTCTATGGCTAGGGGAAAACCGCAACAGATGGATCAACACCCATAAAACAACTCTAATCTCAAATATGCTATATAAATGAAATTCTAACAAGACAAGGATAAAATCCTACCTCGTATGGATGTTTGAATAAGACCACCGTTGAGCACACTACCCAAAGCTTTATACTTGCAACTTGTCCTCAACAACCAAGATACGAAAGCATATGGTGATAATATATAATGTCAGCGTATAAATTAGCATAATTGATTAACATAAATGAAAAATACACCCATGGAAAGTAATTCAAATATTTGTAAGATATTAATTGGACAAGAAAATAGTATTTCTATTATAGTAATCAACAAAAGTACATAGGTGACAAACTTTTGTAACGACGCATATCGGAACTGAGAAACTAAGTCCCTCCAACTGGGCCTCCACCACTCCAATCCTTAGCAAAAGAAAGCTCACATATAGGAGTCAATGAGGTTCTCCATCACAAAGTAGGAAGAGCTTGGGGGCTGAACATAAGAAGTTCAGAATTTCAAGGACAAAGGGATGCAGACTCAATATGAAGTGAAATTTCTCTAGAGTGTATTTGCTCTCAAATTTGAATTGTCTATTAGTCTTGGATATGGCTCAATTTATAGCCTCCAAATGGAACTGAAGGGTTGATTCAGAGTGTTTCCAGTAGATGGAAGATCAAGGATCATGGATCACATGACATGGCATGGAAACCCAACATAATTTTTAATTTTTGAGCACCAAACCCAATGTACGTGGTTTGTAGTGGAGAAACCTACATATACGCTTGTTGTATAACTGATAGGGCACATATATGTAAAAACATGTGTATTTTTGGCACTGGAGTGAAAAAAAAGGGGGATTCACGTCTACAGAGGGAAATGGAAGGCCATCCAAGCAAGTTGTATGGAGTGAGGAAAAATTTGTTGTAACACTGCAATTCTGATGATGTTTCCATTTTCTAAGATTTTAAACCAAATGAATTTTTTATTTGAATCTTCTCTTTCTTACTGAAAGAAACGACCTTTTTTTTTCCTCACTAAGGCCATGATACCCCCATGTCCTTTTCCATTCTCAGTTTCCTTGTTCCACACTGCCATCTTCAAATACCCTTCACGTGTGCTTGACATGATGACTTTTATGGTCCCATCTCTCTCGTCACTGGCCAAAGCAGCCTGTCCTTTAAAAGTCACTTTCAAGATCGAGAGTACATTCATTTTTTTCCATAATCTCTCACACCTTTGATAATTATGTTTGCTGCTTTGACTTGTCTTTCTTTGATTTCTCTATCTTACATGTCGTCCCTCTTGAGGTTTGTTTCTTTTTCCATATTAGTAGATTTTCTAATAACTTCTGCCCAAGTTTTGGAATTTTTTGTAAAACCTCCTTTCTCTTCATCCCTTGATTTCACTCTCTGGGTGTATGCTTGTTCAATTGCTTTCCCTTCAACTTTGGATGTTTTATAGCTCATCACATCTCTAACTTCCATAGCATATTCTTTCATGATTTTACGTACATCATTCACGCCTTGCCATTCAGCCTTTTCTACAAAAACGGATTCTTGCAACAATGTGACTTGATCTTTTAAAACTTTATTGCTTTCTTCTAAGCCCTGGTTTTCTACTGTCAATAGATGGATTTTTGTAACATCTTGTCCTACTGAGCACACTTTTATAGACTTATTCCTTGAGGACACTTGCATGCAAGTGATCCGGTTATGGTAGATTGGGATTTCATTTCGATTATGGGTTATATATTATGATGATGATGTATTGTGACTTATTGTTATTTTGATGTATATTTAATGGCAGATGCTCATGAGTGTATATGACACATGATAGGTTATGGATGTTGATGGCATCAATGAACTTCCTTGGACTCCGAATTGAGTTAGGGAGTGGATTGTATTTGTTTGATTATTTCATTTTACACACATGTGACATTTGATTGATTACAATATGATTTATGTATATGGATTATTGACATTGTTTTTGTCAGTGGATGCAAGCTTGATGATGCTTGCTAATACGACTCACATAAGGAGTAAAGGGGCCATGCACAAAAACCATACATTTGAGGGAGAGGTGTGGAAGCATCCCCGTCACAGCCTACTAGCACTGTCGTCGTGGCCGAAATGGTAGGTTAATGATTACCTAATTCGAGAGGTCCACGATGTCATGAGGGTGGACTGAGACAGTCGCTCACGAATATTTATAAGGGGCGTGCAATAAGGAGGAATCCTTATTCCCTAGAATCCCTTAGTCTCTCACAAGGTCAACCGAGTGGAGTGTTGACTCCATGGGTCAAACCAACTTCCAAAACAAGTCAAAGGCGAGTGGCGGCCTTGGAGCACGGAGGTGCGTCTTGAAGGGCACGCCGTGTAATTAAAAATCGAGTCAATAAATCTGGGTGGCCTAGAAAACATTGAAATGATTAGACCTTGTTGGAATAAAATAACTAATTAAACAATAAATTATTAATTATAAATCCAAATAAAATTCTAAGCCTAAGTCTAAGAGTAAGTCTAAGTCTAAATTTAATTAAAGGACTAAACGAGTTATGACATAAGTTAAAAGATTTGAGAATATAATCAAACTCTAGGAAAAAGCAGAATAAAATGTAAAGGTCAGATAAAATGCACATGTGTGCATGAAATTAAGAAAAGTGATTTTTAAATAGAAATAAATAATAAATTAAGAGAATAGGTGTACATAGAATAGAGTCTTGAGTCAACCTACCACTAGTCTAACTAGAAGAAGACTCCTAATCCAACTCTAACTAAGATCTAGTTAGGAGACACTCATTAAATTAAAATTTGGGGAACAAAGGGAAAACTAAGAGCGAAGATAGGAACACATTGGGGAATGTGAGGGAAATTGGGTTTTTAAATAAAATAAAAATTGTAATTACTTGTGCAACTTGAGGAGAGTGTGACAAGGGTGTGGGTGAATAATATTAATTAATTTAATCTAAAAATTTAATTATTTGTGCATGAGGACATGTGTTAGTGAAGAAATTTCTACAAAACACATGGTGTAGAAGGGAAAAGCATCTCACTCATTCTTCGTAATGTTATGCTGCCAAAAAAATTTGGACTGTGTTTTACTTGTGAGAGTTTGGATACCAAGCTTGTAGAAGCACTGGAAGCTCTTCCTTGCAAGGAAAGTCTTGGAGTTATTGTTTGTTGGTTTCTTGTGTGTGGCCCCTTGGTGGCTCGGGGGGATAAGGGGGAAGAAGAGTACCTCTAGAATTGGGTGGGAGGTACCGGTGAAGTCTTGGGATTGGAAAGCGAAGACAAGGAGAACATGTGCAAAGTTGATTTCGTTAAAATCACCAGCAACGATCTTCAGTTGGTTACAGTATTTTACTTTTCAAGTCATTTGATATTCTATTAAATAATGATGTAATGTATGGCATATTCATCTGGAACGAATGAGATTAATAGAAGACAATATTTTCTATTTATGTATATTTTTATGCAATAACCAAGGGTTATTTCCCGAATTACCATGTCAAATTTACTCTATTTTTATGGATAATTATTCTTGTAAATGAGAAGTTTTGAGGCAGTTGTAAAAGATACTATTACGAATATGAGTATAGTATCAATCACAAAATGAATATTACCGAATTGCGATTTGATTATCGATAATTTTAAATTGTTTTCTATACTTCCAGTATCTTTATCCGCTTTGTATGTTCAAACTTGATTAATAATTCTTCAAGTGTTATCTTTATGCGTTGCTTGATTTTTTCCTCCTTAAGGACAATAGTTTATCTAAACGAGTTAGACAATTTTGAAGAAACATCTTGATGCTCATTAACAATGTGAGGCTCGAGTTTTATCAGTTAGATTGTTTGTGTTTCCTTGGGCCCTGCGTCTACCATGCATTCTATGCTTGAGAGATCCTTGCATTTCATAAATGTGGCCAACGACCTTGGAGTATTCCGGGTGCCTTAGTTGTTTCCTCTTGGCAGTTGAATCCAAAAATTTATGTGGTGGTTTGATTGATCCTATATTAATATTTTCTTATGATCTGAGAGATTTTGAGATTTATTCATCTCCAGTTAAACGTTCCTAGGTCCAAGGGAAATTCTGGAGAAGGAATATTGGAATTGTGACACACAATAGTAAGAGTCTTGCTTACATATTTTAACTTCCGAAGAAGGATTTCAAATTAAACATCCTTGACCGACAGTTTCGGTTCGTCGTAGAACTCGCAGTTACCACGGACTATCCACAATCACATCGTTGATTTTTGTTTGGCAGCAAAACAAGTGGCAATCTACGCATCGTTGATTGATTTTTGTTGGGGCATGTGCCTTCTTAGATGTTGTTGGAATAATTTTTCTTCTTGGGATCTATGCCAATCATTGATGTAGCCTATGTGTAGTTAATTTGTAGCTTGTGTTGCTTTGGTACCAATTATCTCATCTTCACTAATAAAAAAACGTTAGAGGAAAATTTTGCAGGAAAATCCAATGATACTTCCCCACATTCATGGATAGCATCCATAATAAACTCATTGACTTAGACTAGTGCACCTTCTTGAACGTGATTGGAACTAGGCACCTATGGGCACAAAACTATTTTTTACTCTCTCAATTATTTTAAAATTAGTAAAAAATGGTAGGAGACAAGTTTTGCCTCAATGTGAAACATGAATGAATATAGCCATTTTTTATGAAATTTCATCTGAATGACACCTTTATTGAATCAAGTGCACGCCTCATGTTATCAACAATGGGTATTGATCAATGATAACATAGGATAAAGCCTTATTTTTAACCCAGACTACCCCAAAAGATATTATTTTCATACCTTAACTATAGGTTTAAATTCCCTATGGAATTTTATCTTGCAATTTGTTCTTGCCATTTTTAAACCTCTTGTTTTTGGACCTGATTTTTCAACTAATCTTTTAAATATAGGTTGAAAATGTGCTCTAATGATCAAGACTCCATTTCATTTAGCCAACCATGGCCCAAAGCTGTTAGAACCAATATTTGCATATTTGGAAATATAAAACAAATTTTATCTATACAATATTCCATAATGTGCTTGCTCTATGCAACCATGACCCAAACCCCTCATACCCAATATTTTCAAATTTAGAAATATATACTGAATTTATCTGAACATATAGGTGATGTTTCCTATTTAATTTCTCATCATCTTTGTTATTGGTTTTATGCGTTGATTATGACTGTGTTTCAAATTCAAAGATGTTGTTGTGTAAGAAGAGAATCAAACCAGAGGAAGAACTTGATTTCCCAGGGGCACTGTATGGTGATACAACGGGTCTCCTCAAGAAAGGACAAGATCCACTCAAGTGGGATGATGTCTTACAGATGTTTAAAATTCAAAAACTTCCCATTGATGTTGAAGAGTAAGATGAACTTCAAATCTTTAAGAATATTTGGAGGTCATAACTACAAAGGGTGGCAACTCATCCTGCAGTTTTCCCTTGCGCAAATGCAATTGTGTGGATTATCGAGCATGTAGACTTGCAAAACAAATACATTCTCAACGCTAGAGGGGATCCCATAACGTCATTCCAAGTAGCCAATCTAGCAAAATATTATAAATTGGAAAAGGGAACACGAAAGTTGGATGAGGAACTACTCAGTAAGTTCCCATACAAAGCCAATGACCTATTCAAAATCTGGTACAAACCAACTATAGTTTTTCAACATAGGCTATCTGGAGAGTATCCAACTACTAAACTAAAAATGCCCTACTAATACATAGTGGCAACGCTTTGCAGATTGCATGGAAAGAAAGATGCTTCCAAATTCACCTCATCACTAATGCCTCTTATCTATTACTGCAGAAATGAAGGGATAAAATTCAACTGGGTTGATATCTTATCAAAAAACCTAGCAAAGACTATCGCATTTGTTAAGGACACTGAGCCCGGGATATTCCCAAAATTTCACATGTCATCATATCTATTGGATATCATGTGTGTGGTGTATCGATAACCATCCATACACATTTACTACAAGATGCTCTAGGAACATAAGTACACAACATAATATTGCAAGATATGGAACCACTTCTTTGCACCTCTGTATGAATTCATTTTCTGTGCTCCAACACCATGCATGGCACATAAGGCGCTATCAATAATAAAAAATATTTCAGACCGGTATCTAATGGAACATGTGATCCGGATTATTTTCGGAACGAAATGAAAGCAAAGATATTACAATGAAATACTCATGAAAATTGCCAGAAACAAAAAAACACAACAATACTTGATTTCTATTAATGAAATAATTGTAAATATACTGTAAAAATACATAGTGCAAGACTCGCTAGAATGGTGGCAGCTTTATCTCTGAGCAGAGATGTGATGTCTACGCTCATTTGCAAGAAGATGATTACAATGAAGCTTTGAAGGCCTTTTTATGATAAACATGAATGCCAAAACCCTAGACATCCAAAAACCTAACCCTAGGAGATGAAACGTCAAAAGTCATGTGGGCCTCGTTTGGGTAAGTTAGTACATTAACTTCCCGGGGTCGTAACTTTTGCATATTATTTTCGTTTTAGGCGCGTTATAGCCCGTTGGAAAGGTCTTTTCAAGAAATACGCATGATGCCATCAAACTTTGACTATGTCTATAGTTTGACTGTGGCACGCCCAAAAAAACACTGTTTAGGGCCCTAAAATGGCCCTGGAAGTACATAAAGATGTGTTGACATGAAAACTTCCAAAATAAGCCAGTTGGAATAGGTGGGCGACCACCAATATCCACTTGGATGCTGTGTAGGGCTTCAGGATAGCCCCATAAGTGTAGAACCCACAATTACAAAGAAATGTCCCCATTACAGAGAAACATGTTGAACTAAAAATTGTCCAGATGAGCCAGTTGGAATATGGAACAGGTGGGTGGCCACAAATATCCAGTTGGATCAATCCTCCACCCTTAAGAATCAATGGTCTCCATTGCGTTGAGTGCTTGGGGAAGAGGGGAAAGTGTTTTCTAAACCTGAATCTTGGTGAGCTGCATGCCTTGTTGGAGAAGTTGCATTGCTTGGTCTGTGGAAGGTTGTCACGAACTTGTTGTTGGAGGGGTTGAATCTATTCCACCAACCTATTGTCTTTGGGTTTGAGGGGACATTGTGTAGGCATAATTGTAGGTGAATAAAAAATATGTTCTTTCTCTTCGACAATCTATTTTTTTTGGATAGAAGGTGTTGAGGCTGCAGTGGTTGTGGTGGTCTTCCGTGCATCATTTGAATAAACTGTGAAGAGGATGAATTTTGAAGTATGAGAGATTACATTGTGGCACTATTTTGGTGGAACAATAGTTGGAACTACCTCTGGTATCCTATAGAGTTGAACTCCCAGAGTAACAATGACACTACAGGGCCTAGACTCATAAACAACACGATGTTTCCACATATATGCTTGACCCAAAACAACATCACAAACATCAAGAGGGGAAACATCACACACTACCTCATCCTTGAAGGGATGGATGCCATAGGATAGGCAAAACTGTTGACTGACACAAAGATATCATCCCTGGTGAAGCCACTTGATGTTGTATGGCTGTAGGTGTGGTGTTGTTGACAACCCCAACTATTTGATGACCTTAACTAAGATGAGTTTTTTCTAGTTGTCATTATCAACAATAAAATGCAATGGGGTCCCCTTACCCCACATTTGTGAATGGAAGAGGCGCCCCCCCTCCTCAGGATCTAATGGTTCTTCTGGTTGAATTCTTGTGGTCGTGACAGTAGCAATGGGGTCTACGTCGATGATCTGTCTGTTTTCAAGATTTTCTGGATCAAATTTTGAATCAGGGTTCGGCTCTGTGTCACACCACTTCCCAGTGTCAGTCTTCGTCTTTCCTTTACCCTTCTTGTCTTGTGTCTTAGAATAGTTGTCTAGAGGTTGTTGGTTAGAGTCGTCTTTACCATGCTTTGGTTTTTGCAAATTTGCAGACCTGAATTACCATTTGTTATGGTGCCAAAAATTTTGCTCAATCGTGACAACATATCGATAGACAACTGCCAATGATGACATGATTAGGAAATTCATTTTGGTTTGGATGTACCTATGCAGAGCCCCATGGTATTTCAGAACCAGATGTTACTCAGAGTCTTTAATAGCCAACTTGGTGTGCAAGGTATGGAAAATATTTGTGAACTCCGGCATTATTTGGCTCTTCTCTTGTTGCAGTGTGGTCCATCTCATGCAATGGTCTTCATAGTTATCAACAGGGTAGTATTGTTCCTTCACTGCATCCACAAAATATCCCAAGTGCGCTCGGTCCCATATATTCTAGATTCCTCTGTGGAACTTTGCTCCCAGTTAGTTTCCCACAAATGTTTGACATGGGGGAGAGTCGTGAGGAGTGCGAAGGTGATCTTTTCCCTGTCAGAAAAATTTTGAACAGAGAAATATCCTTCTAATAGATTTAACCATTTTTCTAGGGCATCCGCATCTATCTGACCTTCAAATATGGGAATATCAAAATTAACTTGTACCTTGTGTAAGTTTTAAACCTGCGAAGTAAAGCAATGCATATAGATTCTTAAGCAAGACAAAAATTAATCAATGGCTCATACACAGAATACACATAGATTTTATACCGGAAACCCTCAACCGAGAAAACCTTTCTTCTATTCATTATATCGAATTTCACCATTCGCCATACAATATATACAATGTTTTTAGGTATTCCGTAGATACCAAAACCCTAATCCCTTAATCCAGGATTAATTTACAAATCCGCTAAAAATAGCAAAATCTGTAGTTGTTGTATCTGACGCGCCCACACACACACCCATGCAAAGAATATAACACATACCCAACACCTTGAAGGGAGAGGTTCCTCCAAAATGGTTGTTTGATGACGATGTGCCTGTTGCTATGGGCGGGCGTTTAAGTAGGTGTGCAAAATTATCCATAATTTCGTTCCTCTGTCGTGCAAGAGCTTGCTCAAGCAACAGGTTAATAAAATCTTTTACTCCGTCGCTTTTATTTTATGTCGCCATTGAGGGTTTCTTGGGCGTGCGAGAGTGATTTTCCTCAAGAGAGACAAGCTCAAGACCCAAATGGATATACTCGGACCTCATCAGGGACATGCGTTGAAAAACAATCAAGAGCAGCCTGCACTGATACCACTGATCCGAATTATTTTCGGAACGAAATGAAAGCAAAGATATTACAATGAAATACTCATGAAAATTTCTAGAAACATAGAAATACAAAAATACTTGATTTCTATTAATGAAAGAATTGTAAAGAGACTGTAAAAATACAAAGTGCAAGACTCGCTAGAATGGTGGAAGCTTTATCTCTGAGAAGAGATGTGACGGCTATGTTCATTCGCAAGAAGATGATTACAATGAGGCTCTGAAGGCATTTTTATGATAAACATGAATGCCAAAACCCTAGATCCAAAAACATAACCCTAGGAGATGAAACGTCGAAAGTCAAGTGGGCCCCGTTTGGGTAAGTTGGTACATTAACTTCTCGGGGTTGTAACTTTTGCATACGATCTCCATTTTAGTTGTGTGATAGCTCGTTGGAAAGTTTGTTTTGAGAACTACACATTATGTTGTCAAAATTTGACTCCGTCTACAATTTGACTGTGGCACGCCAAAAAAAACATTGTTTAGGGCCCCCAAACGACCATTGAAGTATGGAAAGATGTGTTGACATGAAAACTTCCAAAAAAATCCAGTTGGAATAGGTGGATGACCACCAATATCCACCTGGATGCTGCATAGGGCTTCAAGACAGCCTCATAAGTGTAGAACCCATAATTACAAAGAAGTGTCCCCATTACAGAGAAATGTGTTGAACTGAAAATTGTCCAGATGAGCCAGTTGGAATATGGAATAGGTGGGTGTCCACCATTATCCACCTCGATCAACATGGTACTTACATCAGAATATATGGAGATACCAAAGCTCCCCATCTGCTCCCAAGATTTGTCCCCGACAAATTGGTGCTACGAGAGCTTGCCTATCAAACGGTTATCCATGGAGTTGGGGCGACACTCTATCGCAACAAGAAAGCTATATGGCCCCCTCTCCCATTGTGGATTGGGTCATACTCTTTCACTAGTCTCAATCAATCTCAAGCTGAAGTGGATACATTGTTATCGTATGGCTTTGGAGAAGAACGATTTAGAAGGCATGACCCCAAGAAAGTGGTTAAGGAGTACTGCATCCAGAATGGGTACACTTGGGAGTGCACTTCAATTTTTTGGGAGGAAGAAGAAAACCACTGTGGAACATAGACTTATGATGAGGTCATTGCTAGAAGGCAAGGCAAGCCATCCTACTTCAAACTACTCTTGCAAAGTTTTCCTTAACCCTTTGGCGTATGGGCGTGTCTATATATGATCATGAACTTGTTGATCTTTTATACATGTATACATATTGTCTAGCCTATTGCATTTTGTAATGTATATACAAGTTGAAGGTGCAATGACAACAACAAATGCATATTCAACACCGTTCAACATGTCTATGCATTTTGTAACTCTACTACAGGGGCATGTGCATTGATCAAATATGTAATGATTGATTACCTGAAAAGAAAAAAAACAACTTTCAAAATAGAATATAGATCTTGTTTTCTGTTTTTTTTCAAAGAAATTAGCATGGGTATTCAATGTCATTAAGCAATGATTTTTTTTAATGTAAAATTGGCATGATTTTCAATGTATTAAAAACTGTCAACATTCAAAATAAATAATTCAATTTTCTCTTATTTCGTATTTTGGAAACATAAATGTATATATAACTGTCCACTTCACTTGATCAATGTACTTAAAAATCTAAAGTGAAACTTAAGGTACCCCCCCACTACGTAGATTTAGTATAGTTGAAATGCAAGCAAAAGAGACCCTTATGTGGATGGACCAATAACATAAAGATTTGCAATCTGTTGAGATATATCTTACTAAAAAACATATAAATGCTTCTACACTGCATATTTCCAAGCTGTTGTTGCGCATTTGTCCAATAGTCCCAAGTTGTTACAATCGTATCATTAATCTTCTTAGTCAAGCTCCAAACTCACAGGTTAACATCCATGTATGTAGTTTGGAGCAAATAAGATATCCACTACAAGGTCGAGACTCATGATGAACTCATTGCTAGAACACAGGGTAAGCCATCATGCTTCAAACTACTCTTTCCTTGTTGTTCTTAACACTTAAGTCTATGGGTGTATCTATATACTTAAGAACTTGATGAACTTTATACATGTATATATAATGTTTATCTTGCTCAATCTTGTAATGTATATACAACTTGAAGGTGCACCGACAATAGCAAGTGCATTGTCAACATTGTTCAATCTTGTTTGTGCGTTCTGTAACTCTATCGCCACATTCTTGTGTGGTTCAATAAGGCAATCATTTGATATTTCTTCATCCAGTGCTTAGAACGTAATCCAAGGTTTGGCTACATGCCACATTGTTGTGACTACCCATATTGCCTCCCTTCCTCCATTACAGTTTTCTATAGAACACTTTTGCTTACAAGAATCTTGCATTGCATATTTTAAGTTAACCAACAATGCTCCTATCATTTAGGGTTTTTCCATCACTCTGTGTTGATACATTAAATCTTAGATATGGACAAATTCATGATCTATTTCTATTACAATATGCCAAACAAATCTATCACATATCACACCACTCTATTAAAAAAAACAAGGTTGGAGATAATATAGCTTATTCCAAATGGATGATATATTAGGTTTATTTCATAATAATATGTTTGCTTCACAATAACCATTGTTAGAATTTTTCCAAATTCATTATAGGACTTGCAATGAAAACATGCTCTTCTTGTCCAATCTGTAATGCCATATCGACACCATGGTGTGCCCAATCAATTATTTAGCAAAAAAATATGTTTATACACATGTTTTTATTCCTCTTAGTTTTTTCATGCTTGTCGAACCATTGTCCTCTTTCTTTGTCACATGTGCCCATCTCTTAATCAATACGAGAACATACTCCTCAATTGTTGATCTTACAACAAGATTTGTAAAATGATTGAAGCATGTCTTGCTACAACACATACATTATTATCCGACGAAATTGCTAATGAGAGTTATTAAAACCCTCTAGCATGCATAAACCCTAATCATGTATTGTCTAGCTGGAGAACTCATATCACAAAGCATTGTTGTTAAACAATTGTCGAACTAAGGGCCATAGTGCGAAACACCTAAATTTCATTATTCTAACTCCTTATAGTCATAATTGTGTTATACCATCATAATTTATTCACCAATGTCGCAAAACTCTACAAGGACCAAAAAATCTGCATGGTCTTGAACTTGGGCAATTAGTGAAAAATGGGGGGGAAATCAATAGAAAAAAATAGACAGAAGTCATTCTTGGAAAAACTAGGAAAACTCGACAACCTTAAAAACATGGAAAACTAGAACAACTGCAAAGACATCATAAAATTTTGTGCCACTTGTAAGTGCTACTAGCATGTATTATTTACTTATGAGGCCTAGTCTATATTTCCTCACATTTACATTATATAAGCCTAGGGTTTCTTGTTATGATTATAATTTCCACCTTGGGGTGCATCACAAGTGGTGGTGGTATTTGGTTTGTTTTTTGTTGAAAAACAATAAAACAATATTTAAAAAATATATCATATATATTGATATAAATATATACACAACTTGTTTTACCTTTAGATTGAAGACATGTGATAAGAGGCAGAGGTTTTTATCATAAAAAAAGGTAAACTACTCTTTATTTGAAAAAATCAACGAAACTTGTTCCACGCATCTAGATTTTTTTAAAGTAAAATGCATAAACATCAAACTAGATTGTCAGAAATAGATATGTGTTATGTACCACTATAGTGAAATCGTTTGTTTTCTTACTAGTGGTAAAATGAAAGCACAATGACACAATGGTTCATCCATGAACAAAATTATGGTGCATACAATAAATTATATACATCAACATTAAATGTCTACTTGTAACATAAGACACTTTAGTTACTCTAGCATAAGTTAACATCCAAGTTTCCTTTGCAACTTGCAACAATTGGTATGCTTGAGAGGCAACTAAGCCTTACCTTTGTAAAGAAGTGACCATCTCCTATTATCACAATTAATTCTTGACATTTGGCAAGCAACCCATGATTTTTTACCCTATTAACTTTTCAGAAGGGGCAACAAAAAAATATAGATTATTTTTTCAATGATATCCATTGACCACATTTTTTTTTTTGTGTGTGTTGAAGATTGCTCCAGTAATCTATCTTTGTTTATTGTGGAACATGTTTATCACTTGTTGCCTTTAGTCATTTTTTTTTTCATTTAATTTGTTTCGTTACTAAATAGATTATAATTGATGCAAAGGTGAAATCTTGAATGGTGGTTAAACTTGACTCAATGTTCAATGTCCATATCTTGCTTTTCCAACAACATGTTATGTTGATCAAAACCCTTTTCAAGAGCAAGTTATACAATAAAAAAAAACAAGGTTGACATAACAAAGTTAACGTATGTTATTATGAGGTTTTGTTTTCCTTTTTATTCTAAGTTTTCTAATATCATAAACAAAAGTTAAGTGTAGTTTGAATACCATAAATTAAGAAATGTCAGAAATAATCGATGTTGAAAGCTATCAAGTTAAATAGCAATACATTCCACATTGTAACAGTGACCATGTCCTGCAAATCAATGGTCTCTTTAGATTGGATGCATTTTCATATATTCCTGGGGATTGTTTATTTGATGCATTCCATGTGCTATTGCACTTTCGTTACTCCTCCATTGAATTGAGAAATGGATTAATAGATCATTTATTGGCTCGTTTAGAAAATGGTGACCTAGAGGCATTGGAGTCATATCAGTATGAGCTAGAGACTGATTTTCTATACCAATTGCATGGAGTCCACAATGTACACACGTATCTTTCCAGAATGAGACTATTTGCCTCTCCAAATGTAAATATAAATGAGAGGGGACTATGGGGAGATACATTATGCATACAATGGCTAGCAAAATTTACAATGGCTAGCAAAATTGGTATGGTTGAACATACCAATTGTAATTTGGTCGCTAACAAGGAAAACAAGGTATCTGTATTTCAAAGAAGATGCAAATATAGATCCGTATTGCATATTGTTCCACGATGCAAATCATGTTAGTGGTCATTACGAACCATTGCTTTACAAAAAACTATCTGCATGCAACTTTGAAGAAACTAATAATTACCTGTCACAAATGTGCAAGGACCTTGAATGCCACTGAAAGTCTATCATGCATAAGATGCATACTCATGGATTAAGAAGAGCAATAACCAACACATCTAGTTGTGGGGATAGTTTGTTTGTAGCAATTTGCTACTTGATAGCAACATACTTCAATGTACAATCCTTGAGACTTTATATTGTGCAATCATTCTGTAATGCAATTACAAGTAGTGACCCCAATTCATTTCATTGCTTACATCAACACTTGTCATGCAATGTCATATGTAGTACATAAATGATCAATGACTGGCAAGGGTATCTTGTCAAAATGACAATGCCATATGAGAAGGGGAAGATAGAGGGTGGGCCATTCTGTTTACAATGGATATCAACCATTTTCAATGTAAATATCCAAGTATGGTCCTCTCGTTGCAATAACATTGTAACCCTCTACTCTACTCACTCGAGTTGTGATCAAACAGTGAATTTATTGCATTTGAAATAGATACATTTCATGTTCACTGTGAACCATTAATAAGAGAAAATGGCAATATTATATGCAATGCACATTGTAGCCAAGCTATAATGGATCTAGACAACACACATGAGATTGACCATCTTCTAGTTACAAATGTGCCAGTTACAACAAGTATCAACAATAATGCATTACTTCTTAAACATGCCTTGGAAAAACATCATCATATATATCATGTACATGGGAAGGCTAAAATGTCTCTGCCAAATACTGCTTCCACCTTCGATATGGCTTGCCATCAAATAATGACACATGCTACCAAAAATCATGCACTTTCTTGTCGAAAAGTTTAAAAAAATGATCCATGAAAACAACAAATGTGAGGACAAATTCCCCATCAGACATGGACTAAAAATCCATGTAGATGAACACCATACAAATCCCATTGACCCAACAATGCCTCTTTCCAAAAGAACATGATTAACATATCTTATGCTGGAACAAACACCTTCTTGTACAGATATTGAACATAGGCGAGCAATAAAGAATACATCTACTATGCATGTCCATGTAACAAAGAATGATTCACGAGAAACATATCTAAAGCAACTACATGACACGCCTAAGAACACGTGCAATTTGCAAGCAACTGCATTTTTCACACAACATTAGATGCTTCACTAAAGACTTGCAATAAGAATATATAATCTTAACAACAACTATAAAAACATGCTCTTGTAAGAAGATATGCCTTCCTTGCAAGAGAGTTGTCCAAAATGAAAAATTGCCACAATTTGCAACACCTGAACAAATAAGACGTAACATGCCATTACCAATGGTAAAGACACTTCCAGAACTTGAAGAGAGACTTTTATCACTCATAATTGCATTTTCACAAATTAGGAAATGGGTTTACAAGCGATCCCAGATGGGCTTGACATGATCAATTATCAATGTTTGTGTCTACATGGATGTTGTGCAAAAAGCCTTGCCACAATTCATGGATGAAACAATGACAATTGTAGTTGCATTAAAAAGACGATTGTAATACAAGAATGCATACCAAACCAGAAAAGTACGTGCAAACATTGTCATGAGAGTACTGAAAGAATTATGTACCAAATCTCTATATAAGGCTGAAAACATCTCTATAAACAAGCAATGGATATTGAATCAGATAATGAAAGGCCAACTGAAACGTTAGTACACGGATTCATAGAATCACAATGCTTTTACGATTTGTAAGACAATATCATCGAAGTTGCACTTGCTGAAGGGCAACGTCCACTTGGCATTTTCAAGGACAAATATGCAGGAGAAATGAAATTTCCAACCTTGTTCTACGATGATCCACGAGGCGATGACATTGTAAAGAGATTTAGTTACCTAAAAATAGTAAAATGGGAATTGCTACATGCTAGCGGTGATTTCTCATATCACACAACAAATTTGTTTTTCATAACAATGGGAATAATAATTGACAAAGTACTCTCTTGCATGTGGATACGAATAAGAAAGGGACAACTAAGAGGAAGAACCCTATTAACAAGAGATGTAAAGTACAAACCAATCTTGGAAAAAATACTCAAATCTGATATTGGATACATAGACTTCAAAAACATCTGCATTTCTCTTGATTACCTTCAACAAATATAGAAAAACATATTTGCAATGATGCAGTAGTTGGGGCCACCAACCTTTTTCGTCACATTCACAAGCGCGGAGCATCAGTGGACTGCATTAGTCTCTACATTGATTGATTTGTATAAGAACAAGGGAAAGCAAAAGCATACTGAAACATTGGAAGAAAATGGCATTAATTACCTCACAAGAAAGGATCCAGTGACATGTAGTCATTACTATAGACATAGAATAAATGCTCTAAAGCATTTGATATGTCATGATGAAACATTGTTCGGAAAAGTAACTAACTACTACTTTATAACAGAGTTCCAAAATAGAGGAAGCGGGCATGAACATGGACTATTATGGATAGAAGAAGATTCCACAATATATCGAAGGGACAACAACTCAAAAATTGAAAATTTATTGGACAAATACATAACATGCAACACAAACCACTTGGATCCATCTCTTGCCAAATTCCATAAGCATTACCATACAAGAAGTTGTAAAAAATGAAATAATTCCCATTGCAGATACAACTTCCTTATGCCACCAATGAAAAAAAAAATAGTGCTCGAACCAATAATCTCACTGGATAAATCTCTTGCCAAGAAGTCAAGGTCCCTATTCACATCTCTATAGAAAAAAAACTATAAAAGTCAAATGACCTTTGAATACTTCCTAGTGGAAATGGAGCTAGCAGAAGATCAATACATCCAACTAATACAATGTAAATTGAAACAACCGACAATCTTCCTTAAATGAAAACCTTCACATATTCAGAACAACATTTTTGCAAAGGACATGCCAAATTTATGGAATTCAAATACAGATGCACAATACGTGCTCAATGAATATGTTGCAACATCATATTGCAGTTCATACATGACTAAAGATGACAAATCTATGACAAATTCATTTCGAAGAATACACAAAGATGAACAGAGTGAAATTGATGCTATTCAAATGATACACACACTTGGAAATACATTACTTATTCTTCAACAAATGTCCGCTCAACAAGCAGTTCACATAACACTCTCTCTACCACTAAATTGCAGTTCAAGTGAGTGTATATTTATAAATACGTCCCTAATAGATCAACAAACATTTATGTCAAATCCACCCTTTCTATTAAAACAAGAACCTGATAATTCAGAAGATGTAATGTGCCAATCTATTATTGATTACTACATTGAGCGGCCACATACTCTTAACAACATCTGCCTCATTGAATTTGTGTCCAAGTACAAAAAAAATGGTACACACATATCAAAAAGGAAAAAACCAAATGTAATATGGTTCATCGAATACAACAAGCACATTGACAATGAAAATTATTGTAGAGAGAAGCTATTGCTATATGCGCCATTTGAAAATAATGAGCATACATTAAAACATGACCTGCCTACATGGCACGTTGCCTGTATTTTCCACGCGAACACAATACAAATCAATGAAGCTAAATTTACATACAACATCAATCCAACATGGGGTGACCTCGAAAATGCAATTGAACAATTGCATAATAACCCTATGGATATTGACGATACATTCACAGAACAAGCACCGACTAAATTCCATTGTGAACAGTACGACTTGCAATAAGACTTGAAATGCCCTCAAGAATCAAATTTGAAAAAAACAATTAACCTAGGGTTTCAAGTCACATACCACCCATTTTCCTCGACAATGAAGAATATTATAGACTTAGAAGATTGTTAAATAAAGAGCAACAAGCAATTGTCAAAGACATTTCCCTAAAGAAATCAATTGACATCCAAAATCCATTGTACTTGTTCCTCACAGGTGGGGCAGGTACATGCAAAAAATTTACAACAAAAATGATATTCCAAATGCTCATACGAATATATGATGCACACAATACAATTGACCCTTTGAAGACAAAGGGATTGATACTTGCATACACAAGTAAAGCTGCTTATAATGTAGGTGGAATGACAATCCACTTTGCATTGTTAATGTCTTTCAACAAATCTCATTTCCTTCCACTTAGCAAAGAAACGCTAGACACCTTGTCTAAGCTTTATCAGGAACTACAACTTGTCTTCATTGATGAAGCTTCTCTAGTCGGAAGTCAATTCCTATTCAGCATTGACAATAGACTAAGAAACGTTAAACACATATAGACAAAGTACTTTGGAAACATAGATATGATCTTTTGTGGTGATCTCTATCAAGCATGACCCATACAAGATTCCCTCATATTCGAACAACCTATCATGAACATGCAAACAATAACATATGACTTTTGGAAAGATAATGTGAAGTGCTATGAACTAGATACTACAATGCGCCAAACAAATGAGAAATTTATTGAAATTTTGAATAGGATGCGCACAAATAGCCAAACAAGCAATGATTTGACATATATCAATACGAATTGCATGCAACCTGCCCCAAATGATCCACCATTTCTTTACTTATTCTACAAAAATAAAGATGCCGCGTTGCATAACAAACATATGCTATCATTAATGCCTGACAACGAGCTTCTAATCAATGCAATTAATGAGGAGGAAGAAAACCATGGAAATGTACCATACCATCAACATACAACAACTTTGCCTTTCCAACTTGTCATAAAATTAAATATGCTTGTTGAAATATATGCATGTAACTACGATTCGCAAGATGGTCTAGTCAATGGTGCAGATGGAATAGTGAAAGCCTACACAAAAAAAGACAAATTTGATGTCATGTGGATCAAGTTCTATGATCCACACATTGGACATCGCCAAGCTAACAAGCTCACATACTTATATACCATGGACATTTTGAAAGAGTGGATACCCATATTGCGCATAACAAAACCACTATCAACAACAAAAAAGCCATACCATTTGAAGATACGAAAACAATTCCCAATCAAACTTGCATGTGCACGTACAATACATAGGTCACAGGGTTTAACACTTGATAGTGTTGCATTTGACCCTACTAGGATACAAATCCATGGATTGGTATATAAAACCATATCTCATGTAAGAAACATAGAATCTTTGTATTTGCTAAATTCTCTCAAAATGGATAACTTCAAGGTAAAACAAAAAATTGATACTAAGATGCAGCGCCTCTGAAGCATTGGAAAATGGAACTTGGCGTATGATTTCGAGTCCATAAAGTCCTCAATTCTTACGCTAAACACACGTAGCTTGCATGCACATATGAATGACATACTCAATGACTATGACACAATGCAATCTGATATTTTATGCTTGCAAGAAACATACATGATATTATCTATGCAAAATCAACAATTTCCAAGCTTCAATTGCATATCAAGTTGCACTAAATATGGAGTCATGACAAGTAAAAAAACATCTCCCAATATCGGAATATATGCACTACGAAGACCAATCTATAGAGGTCCTTATAGCTAAAGTAACATTCCATGGATCCCATCTTGCAAGAATCAACATTTATGTTGCATTGCATGCAACTCTGTCCAACATATTCAATACCATCACAAAAGCATTATGTCATTTTCAACAAAACGAAATCCTAGTCATTCTAGGAGACTTCAATATTGACATGTCACAGTGTAATGAGAAGACAAAAAAAATGGAAAACTACATGTGCAATTACAATGTCCATTTGCTCCTATGAAAAACAAACCATGCACAAAAAACACTCATTGGTCATATTTGGTCAAATGCAAAGAATGAAAACTCCAGAATATATACATTGAATACATATTGGACTGATCACGATACAATTTGTCTCCTACTTGAAGTCTAAAATACACATAAATCATAATGCACATTTTGAGCTAAACCATATTTCCATATCTTTGTTACACCTTTCCTTTGTATTGCATAAAACAATCATGTCACAATTGACAAAAGGTTGGTATAGTATCGATGTTAGATGTTGGTAATATAAAAAAACAATACATTAGCAACTTTCAATGCATTTGCATCTTCCTAAAATCTATTTGCATAAATATTCACTTTCCTTGATTGTTTTGTTCAATGTAGAGTACACCAAACCAATTATCCATGCTTAAAAAGATAATAAGGACAATGACAAACATGGAAGGAAAAAAAAGGTACATATTTCCAACCTTTTCCGTGTTTTATTAATTTGCATTTCAAATGCAATTTGTTACTCTTCCATATTTCATATTCTCATATTCTATATGCATTTTATACATCACTTTTACATCAAAAGAAATAGAACAAGTGACGAAGAAGAAGAAGTTACAAGCGACATCAAAGAATAAATCCAAGAACAATCTTCAAAGAGAAGGTATGGTCATAACAATAACACATCTAATATCTTCTTCCTAGTAAGTTATATACATATGTAGATTCACAATTCATATGCAAACCAAATTGTCGTATTTATGTCAAACTACTTCTTCTATCTTATATGTTTCATGCACGATGTTTGAATGTTCAATACAAGAGAACTTGGACAAGCCAAGGAAGCATTAGCATTCAGGCATCACAAACACGACAATGACAACAATTGCCTAGGTAAATATTCATAAATTATATTCCTTTCAACATTCATAAACTATCTTTCTTTTATACATGAAAAAATGAACAACAACATCTACTAATGCCATTCACAAACTATTATGTTTAGTACAAATGAAATATTGTTATATGAAATACCATTACCTATAATTGATGCAACCAACATTGCAAACTCAAGCGAAACAACCATGATTATGCAACAGGAAGAAATTGAAAGGTATGTACATAGACATGTAAAACTCTCAATTTATGAAAAAAAAATAAAAATAGAAGATGTTCTTCATATCACTTATTTCTTGCAATCTCCTTTTAATGGCCCAAGTTTACACCTCCAAATATTGTATCCATAGAGGATTTGAATAGCCGTAGGATTGGCGAAGTGTTCATTAGAGACGTAATGGTTGTGTTCAACACATATTTGGATAAAGTGAATAAATCACATAAAATTCTTTGTGTTGATATGACAGATGAACATGGCATGAGGACAGTCAGCTTAATTGTTCTTGCACACCTTATACAAAAACATGAGCAAAAGATTTTACTTGGCAGTGGAATATCTATTACAAATTTTAAAATTCTACCAAAAACCAACTATGACCATTGTGATTGTGATCGGATTATATCGCTAGATTAATCCAGTCTCATAAAAATATTGTCTCCAATTTGTAAAAAATACACTTTCATACCAGACACAACAATTAGGGAATTTGCAGATAACATGGACATGTACCCAATTGGAGCCATCAGAGATGTTGTCACCCTCGCTAGAAAAGTCGGATTGCAGTACATGTTGCACATAAAGGATGGGAGCATAGACAATGACAAGGCAATGGTACGACCTCCAATGTTCATTCCTTTATCTTTAACTTTATAATATATATTAACTTCAGCTAAATAACAACTATAATATTCTATGTAACAACTTCAATTGTTCGAAACATATGAACATTTATTTAGTTCAATGGAACAACAACTAGAAATAGGCAAATTCCCCATTACGCTATTTAAAAATATAACCAAAAGGAGATACATAAAAGAAAAGGTGTTCCACACAATGCAATCAACATTCATAATGGAACTCAAAACAAAAGCAGTAGAAGATCTGAGAAAAATAACATGTTCAGCGAATGTTGTAAGTATCCATGTACAACTTCATTTGCAAACTTCATTCACAAGAGCATTTAAACTTGTATACATGTATATATACTATTTAACTTAACCCCCTTATGTAATTTATATACAGATTGAAGGTGAACTAACAATTGCAAATGCATATTCAACACCGTTCGAGCCTGTCTGTGCATCTTGTAACTCTCCTACAAGGGAAATTGCACTGATAAAAGATGCAATGATTGATTGTCTTAAATGTAGTCAGAAACACCCTTTCACATATCAACATTGCCTCAATGCTATTATCCGCACCATTGACAACAAGACTGCACAATGCACTATCAGAGAGCCTATTCTGCAAGATATACTGCCTTGCCTAATAGACATGTCATATGAGACATATCTACAAAAAAAACCAGCTACTGTCTACTTACTACGAGACCTTCAAGTTCATGGTAGATTCACAGTGAATGAAGACAACGTAGTCTTACATCTCGAATTAGGAGAAGAAAAAAAAAAGATCAACTCACTAAAACTTGAAGCACTGAATTTACTTCTTAAATCATCTGGCCGATAAAAGTTGATGTCACTTGAATGAAGGCCAAAGAGCAACATTGTACCATAATATTTGCTTCCACTATCTTGAATACAAAACATATATGCTTATTACACAATGTGTGTGTGTGTATATATATTGGAGATTTCATGCACTTCGATTATAAAAAAATCAAATATTTTGTAACAGTGCTACATTGAAATATTTACCATGAATAAATTTTCTAGCTTAGGGCCAATCGTGCATTAAATTGCATTTCATTGCCTTTGTCTTTTGTTATATACAATGTTAATGTTCCAATAAAATCAAACACAAAATAAAATTGGGAAAATTGAATGTAGTCATGCTATTGCATTAAAATATTTACCATGAAGTGCAATTAAGTTGCATCACACCGTCTAATGGCACAATATTACTTTTAAATTAAATTTCTTTCTTCCTTCTTTTTAAAATTATTTTAACAACCATAATTTATTGTAACCAAGCCTTGCAACACATTGATTTATAAAATGATTTATAACAAGTTGAAAATGCTTCAAAAGCCAAAAATGAATTAAAATTCAAGTGGCAATGTTCTACTCTAATTTTCAACTATAATTTTCTATAAAATTCACAAAACTTAATGTAGTCATACTACAACATTGGATACGGCCTGAGCGGGCCTAATGGTTAAGAACATGTGTTTCCTTTTAAGAGGTCACAAGTTCAAATCCTGAGGGGGGTAGGGTATGTATACCTCCGTAGACTTTAGCAGTCAAATCGTTGGGCGGAGGGGGGTCCCTTGTCCCACAAACAAGGGGATCTCATACACCAATTTGGTGTGGCTTGGTCGTGACCTTAAAAATAGATTATTATTATTATTATTATTATAGTCATACTTCAACATTGGAATATTTACGAGGAAGCAATCTTCTACCTTATGAACAATCTCCATTAAATTGCATTTCACCATCTTTCCAATTTCAAACTAGTTCGACAAGGACTACCTACTACCCTTGTTTATTTAATCATTCATGATTGATTCTTAATCAATAACAAATGAAATATTAGTAAATGCAATAAAAAAATATACATTTTCTATTCTTTTTAATAGTTCAATTTAATAATTAAAAACTCATAATTTTTTTTATTAAACAACATTTATATTTTTATATACAATTATTAAATTAAATTTTTATTTTTTTTAATTTAATGATATATATTTTAATTTATATATTGTTTATTATTTTATCTTATGTGCAAGTATATATTAATGATTTCCCAATAACAATAATTTATTTAATAATTTCATCAATTTTAACATTTATTTTTTTTTAAATAAAAAAGGGAGGAGCCTGCTATAATATATTATCAAAAAACTGTATCAGAATGTACATGGTCAAGAGTCCGAGTCATCCAAAATGCTGCCGGAAACCGGAAACCAGCATAGAAACATAGCAAAAACAGCTATAAACTATTGGCACCTGTCCTGCCCGAAGGAAACCAGGACAGGTGCTTAAAGTCTAAGGGAACATAAAACAGTAACATAAAACTAAAAACCATAGATCATTAAAAACCTAGGTAATTGGTGACCTGTCATCTTCAGTTGTCTTCCACGTGGAGCCAGTCGGGATGGCGAAAGACTGCACACAGAGTGGACACTTTCGCCGAGCTGGAGCGCCAGAGTAAGCATCGAGAAGCACGTCCAGGCGTTGGCCCATGATGAGCACACGATGCTCCAGGTCAGCCATGTGGCCTCGGAGCTCAAACACCAAGGACAGGTGCTCCTCGCGAAGGAGAAAGCCATGCAAGACATCACCTTCGTCGGGCGTTCTTTGCTTCTCGTCATCCTGTCCACCGCTTCTTTCTTCCATTCCCGGCGCACCTCCAGCATCAAATGTAGCCTCCATGTCCTGCCAAGGAACCTCTTCCACTATACAACCAGGAAAATCGACATCCATCCTCAAATTGTGATTGCCATCCCCATTGCCAGACCTCCCTCTGTCGCTCGGCGCCTCCATTGTCGTCAGGTCCTCCAACGTCAAGTCCTCCTCTACAATGCAGGCCGGGTACAGTTGCTCAGTGCTATCCTCCAATTTGACGGTGTCCAGACTGCTATGCCCAATTTCCTTTTCGGCTATGGTGGAGAGCAGAGCCTTCTCCTCGGCACGAGCCTTCTGTCTCAACAGAGAAGTAGCCATGACCAGAGCACGTTCAAGTTTCTCTCTGCGCTGTCGCTGCTCCTTGCGGGCGTACCAAGCCGAGCCACGGCGTGGTGTGCCTCGTTTCCTCGGCATATTGCAGAGCGCTCTCCCGGATATATACACAGGCGGAAGCCAATTGAGAACGCAGGCACCAGCAACAATTCTCCACGGAAGGATGGTGTACCAGGGCTCAAGGAGCACGGAGCAACACCAACGCCTCCAAACGCATAGAAGAACCGAGGACAGAGCAAGAAAAAACCAATAATCCGACCGCAAATCCTCATGACCGCCTTTAACATTACCCTTGCCAAGTTCGTAAATGCTCGCTCGCTCGAGGAGTCCTCCCATCGCAGAGCTGTTATGGCTATCCTGCATCCGTAATGCGGGTGTTAAGTGGATGGCCTCCAACATTTAAACCCCGACTTAAATCTAAGCCAGATGTCACGCTTTCTCCACCTGTCACCCCATACGGGGCACCATCAATTTTAACATAAAATTAAAGAGCATTCTTAAAATGATTTCAAATTTATCGAATTTTTTATATCAAAATTTTAGGGTAGACATTTATGACAGTTTGTCTTAAGGTATTACGTCTAGTTTCCAGATAACTTCGGTTTCAATAGAAAATTTTGCAATGTTGAAACAAATGTGTGTTTTATTTTCTAAAATGTATAAAACTATTTTGCAATGTTAAAGCATTTGGTTTTTTTTTGGTCAAATGTATAGAAGTTTTGATACAGGAGGAATACACTACTTCTAAATGTTAAAGTGAAAAGTCTTTATCAATCAACGGGTGCTGGATCTTTATCTGCATCTGGTAGATCTGGATCGGAAATTGGCAGGAATGTTGGTGATGCAATTTGCTTCGCCTCTGTAGTCTCTGTTCCAACGGGGTATCAATCTCGATCTCCAACTGGTTAATATTGATCTATAACTGGGTCAACCGTAATAGGCCCATCCATAATAGGCTCATCGAATGGGTCATTCATACATAGGTGCATTACTAA
>ML789935.1:257979-269458 GCA_009831015.1 Picea engelmannii | reverse complement strand
TAAATTAAATTTTTATTTTTTTTAATTTAATGATATATATTTTAATTTATATATTGTTTATTATTTTATCTTATGTGCAAGTATATATTAATGATTTCCCAATAACAATAATTTATTTAATAATTTCATCAATTTTAACATTTTTTTTTTTTTAAATAAAAAAGGGAGGAGCCTGCTATAATATATTATCAAAAAACTGTATCAGAATGTACATGGTCAAGAGTCTGAGTCATCCAAAATGCTGCCGGAAACCGGAAACCAGCATAGAAACATAGCAAAAACAGCTATAAACTATTGGCACCTGTCCTGCCCGAAGGAAACCAGGACAGGTGCTTAAAGTCTAAGGGAACATAAAACAGTAACATAAAACTAAAAACCATAGATCATTAAAAACCTAGGTAATTGGTGACCTGTCATCTTCAGTTGTCTTCCACGTGTGTCATCTTCAGTTGTCTTCCACGTGGAGCCAACCGGGATGGCGAAAGACTGCGCACAGAGTGGACACTTTCACCGAGCTGGAGCGCCAGAGTAGGCATCGAGAAGCACGTCCAGGCGTTGGCCCATGATGAGCGCACGATGCTCCAGGTCAGCCATGTGGCCTCGGAGCTCAAACACCAAGGACAGGTGCTCCTCGCGAAGGAGAAAGCCATGCAATACATCACCTTCGTCGGGCGTTCTTTGCTTCTCGTCATCCTGCCCACCGCTTCTTTCTTCCATTCCCGGCGCACCTCCAACATCAAATGTAGCCTCCATGTCCTGCCAAGGAACCTCTTCCACTATAAAACCAGGAAAATCGACATCCATCCTCAAATTGTGATTGCCATCCCCATTGCCAGACCTCCCTCTGTCGCTCGGCGCCTCCATTGTCGTCAGGTCCTCCAGCGTCAAGTCCTCCTCTACAATGCAGGCCGGGTACAGTTGCTCAGTGCTATCCTCCAATTTGACGGTGTCCAGACTGCTATGCCCAATTTCCTTTTCAGCTATGGTGGAGAGCAGAGCCTTCTCCTCGGCGCGAGCCTTCTGTCTCAACAGAGAACTAGCCATGACCAGAGCACGTTCAAGTTGCTCTCTGCGCTATCGCTGCTCCTTGCGGGCGTACCAAGCCGAGCCACGGCGTGGCGTGCCTTGTTTCCTCGGCATATTGCAGAGCGCTCTCCCGGATATATACACAGGCGGAAGCCAATTGAGAACACAGGCACCAACAACAATTCTCCACGGAAGGATGGTGTACCAGGGCTCAAGGAGCACGGAGCAACACCAACGCCTCCAAACGCATAGCAGAACCGAGGACAGAGCAAGAAAAAACCAATAATCCGACCACAAATCCTCATGACCGCCTTTAACATTACCCTTGCCAAGTTCGTAAATGCTCGCTCGCTCGAGGAGTCCTCCCATCGCAGAGCTGTTGTGGCTATCCTGCATCCATAATGCGGGTGTTAAGTGGATGGCCTCCAGCATTTAAACTCCGACTTAAATCTAAGCCAGATGTCACGCTTTCTCCACCTGTCACCCCATACGGGGCACCATCAATTGTAACATAAAATTAAAGAGCATTCTTAAAATGATTTCAAATTTATCGAATTTTTTATATCAAAATTTTAGGGTAGACATTTATGACAGTTTGTCTTAAGGTATTACGTCTAGTTTCCAGATAACTTTGGTTTCAATAGAAAATTTTGCAATGTTGAAACAAATGTGTGTTTTATTTTCTAAAATGTATAAAACTATTTTGCAATGTTAAAGCATTTGTTTTTTTTTTGGTCAAATGTATAGAAGTTTTGATACAGGAGGAATACACTACTTCTAAATGTTAAAGTGAAAAGTCTTTATCAATCAACGGGTGCTGGATCTTTATCTGCATCTAGTAGATCTGGATCGGAAATTGGCAGGAATGTTGGTGATGCAATTGGTTTCGCCTCTGTAGTCTCTGTTCCAACGGGGTATCAATCTCGATCTCCAACTGGTTAATATTGATCTATAACTGGGTCAACCGTAATAGGCCCATCCATAATAGGCTCATCGAATGGGTCATTCATACATAGGTGCATTACTAATATAAATGGGACTCGGACTTAAATGGATGCTTAGCAAGGTTATGTGTATGGATTTGTCCCTGTAGGATCTGCTGGAACTGCGTCTCGATCTGCACCTGGGGGATATACCCCCAGGAGGAGATTAATTTGGCTATCGAAGAAGGGATAAAGTCTTCTTATATGTATATATGAAAATATAAAAAAAAAAACTTTCAATTTATGCAATTATAAAGTTGATTGTGGTGCAAAGAAATTCCTCAAATATGAACAAATGTAAAGGTTAATGTAGTTAGCTCATATTTTTTTTATCGAGGGTAAACTTTTAAGATCTCAACATGTCACTTGTAAACGTGAGTGGGGAGGATAATAATCAATCCTCCCAACCACAATGTGAGCTAAACCTTATTGACTTTCACAAGTTCATATTGTATATATGGATGTTCTCATAAACTTTCAACTCAAATGTGAATAAGGCAAATGAGGTTTTCTTGATAACCATTAAGATAATCAAAATGTGTGCATACAAGACATTTTAGAGGAAAGGATAAGAAGTATCCACAACCTTACTAAGTGTCCTAGAGTCTTAAGACTAAAGTTTCCCTAAATGTACAAAATTCTCATTCGTGCTTAATAATATAACATACAAAGTGATAGTCATTAAAAGAAATAAGCGTAGCAAATTGTCATGTACATTCATAGTCATTAAAAGAAATAAGTGTAGCTAATTGTCATGTACATTCATAATAGTCTACAAAACAAGAGTCACAATTTATGTTCTTAAGGGAAACATGCTTGCATTTAGAGGTAGGTATTCATGATCCTTTTGGGTGGCCTACCTAACACACAATTTGCTTTGAGAACTTTGTGCCCTCTCATTTTGAGAACATATAATCACTTTCATTGCATTTATCAATTACATTTGTTGCATTACTTGGTTTGTAAAGCCCCTAGTAATATTCCTTCAACTTTGTTTATTATAAATTGTGGTAAGTAACTCTAGATGACCTACTTCAATTCTTCTGTAGGTTTAGTTGGGAGAAGTTGGAATTAAGTATATCAAGTCATTAATAAGCCTAGGCAAATAACAATATTAAGAATTTGCTTTAGATAAAGATAATTGTGTTATTTCCTTGCAAATATGTTCTTTTTATAAATAATTGTTTTCACTATTAAAGCAAAGAGCTTTTATCGTGTGTCGCAATTCATTTGTAAACTAATCTTATTCCATTTTCTTCAAATTTTTCATAAGAGGCAGGTACTAAGCATCTTTGTTGCTCATTTATCTTGTTTTTACTTAACATCCCTTTTGCATTGTCTTTTTTGTTTTTAAGATGGTAAAACTTATCATGATTGTACAACGATCATTAATTGTCACGATGGTTTATTAGCTTTATTTAAGGAAAATCACATCATTTGAAATAATCCTTTGGTGGTTTGTAAGAGTCAAAACTTTCACCCTTATGAAATGTCTTTAGATATTGAGTCATTAACATGTTCCTTACCTATGAGGAAGACAATATCTTTGCAAATCATTAAAGGTCAAGGCCTTTGTAAGTTGACAAAGAGAATCACGTATTTAAAAAATCAAGAGGAAGATGGATGGAAAGAGGAACAAACCCTATACACTCAATAAGTTCCTTATGTCCCATCAGCTGAAGATTCATATTACAATGAACTCAAGTACTATATTCATCATGACACTGCTCCAGACCATCTCAATCCCAAACAAAAGAGAGTGTTCAGGCTTAAATCCGTACAATATCAGTTGGTTCACTGTATCCTATTTAGAAACAATTATGATGAAGTTCTACTCCATTGTCTTGAAAAACAAGATGTCGACAAAGTTCTTAATGATATGCATGATCGACTAGCTGGAGACCATTTTTCGGGAGACACCACTGCTCACAAGATATTGAGAGATGGATACTATTGGCCGACATTATTCAAGTATGCTCATGCATATTCTCTAAGTTGCAAAACTTACCAAAAGTCTATTGGAAGAGAGCATAAGGCGGTTGTTCCGCTTCAACTTGTAATTGTTGAAGAGCCCTTCGAACAATGGGGGTTGGACATTATCGATGAGATAAATCTGCACTCATCTAAGTAGCATAGGTATATTCTAACCGCTATTGATTATTTTACACATTCAACTGAAGTAGTACCACTGACTAAAGTAAATGATGAAGTGGTAATAAATTTTCTTGAACAACACATCACAATTAGGTTTGTAGTGCCTAACTCTCTCATCTTTTATAACGCAACATATTTTTCATCTCTTAAATTGATTGAGTTTGCTTTATAAAAGGGATGACCTCAAAATATGTTGCTAACTATTACCCTCAAGGGGAATGTCTTAGCCAAATCCACAAACAAGAATCTGATCTGAATTCTTAAATGAACTGTAGTCGCCTAGCAAAGAAATTGGCATAACACACTACCCAATGCCCTATGGGTTGATCGTGTCAACCCCAAGGCATCCATAGGGACCTCTCCTTATTTCCTTGTCTGCTGGAAAGAATTTATCCTTCCTTTGAATATTTATCTTCCTTCCCTTCAGCTTACACAACAGTCATGTGGGAGAGAATGTTCTATCATCCAAAGACGCATTGATACTTTGTTGAACATAAAGGAGAACTGCACCAAAGCAAAAAACAAGTTCGAAGCTCACCAACATAATATTAAATGTTGGTCTAATAAAAATTATGATGGCGAGAAAGACTCTCAGGTTGGAAACTTGGTTCTCAAATGGGAAAATCCACATGCAGATAAAGGAAAACATTGAGAGTTTCATCAATTATGGCTTGGCCCTTTCGTGATCGACGAAAAGATTGGCCTAGAAACCTACCGCTTTCAAAATCTCGAAGGGGATGTAGAACTCCTCCCCATTTATGGCCAAATCCTTAAACACTATATCAACTAGCCCTTAAGGCAGCTTTCCCCCCTGTACATTAATAAAGTATTTTATTTTCAACTTGTTTTCTATTCATTTTTACTTTACCTTATGCGTGCTTGCTGCTTTTTGATTTTATGTTTTACCTTTGTTTGCTTTTTTATTTGTTTTTTTGCCTCTACTGCAAATTATCACCCTGCACTCCTCAAGAGTTTGATAGCCTAGGCCTCAATATATCCTAAAGTGTAACACATATAGTATCAAAAGCTTGTGAATCTGTAGTTTGACTTCTAAACTTAAATTCATTTTTATCCAGATAGCATTGTTGTGTGTGGTTTCAAGTCAGATCCAATAGCGAAACATAGTTTATCAACATATGGGTATTATACTCTTAAAATGTAACAAGGAAAGGAAAGAAGGGTCATGCCTAATAAAATATATTGTGTTTGTTGGAAACTAAGACGAAATGGTTTTAAAAAGGCAAGTGTAGTACTCCGGGGAATATTACTCATGGATTCCACTCATCTATAATCAAGTTGGTAGATCTCACCTTCATAGAAGTCATCCCTCATGCCTTTAAAGGAAGACTGGAATCCCCATCCACCACTTCTCTGAATATAAGAGAGTCAAATTATAAAAGTTAAAGGCTTGGGGAAAGGCATTCCAGATCATGTGGGACATGCAAGTATCTCCATTGGGGTTATGGACACTCGATGGAAGTAGAGCAAGGCTTGTGACACCGGGGTGACTCCGTCGGGGCTATAGACGCTCACTGGCATCAGAGCAACACCAGAGAAATGTAAAATCAACTTGTATTCTCAACATTCCTGATGTATCATTTTCCTGTTGTACCTCTCATGCTCTCTTGAAGCTGATTCTGGTTGAAAAGGGTTAGATTGTCTAAATCAATCTATTCTCAGCATGACTTTGGCCTCTCGCCCTTATATCATACAAACTTTGTCTCATCATCTTTTGTGCTCTTAAAACTATCGAACTTACTCTTTCTTTCCTAAGTCACGTATCACATGTGCAACCATTTTCAAAAGTTTGTGTGTATATTCCTCTCTGCGGATATTCATGGCTTTGCCCAATGTGTCGTCATTTATTGTGCCTGGCATCAACAACCTCCATTTTCTTGTATTTTTTGTTGTAAATCCTTCTCTCCAAGAAAATGGGACCCCTCTTGTCTTCTATGAGAGCTTATTGAATTGAAAATTTTCCTTAAGGTTGATCTTTGATTACCTATCTCTGAGCAGGACACCTTAATTTCCTTGGTTTGGTTTGGGTTGGATCTTTTTTCTTGATACTTAGACAAATGTTGAGAAGAAATTTTCGGTCACCGGGTAAGTTCCTTTTAACTCCTTCGATATGCACCAAAGGAGTTCCCTTTAAATGCTCTAGTCTTCATTGGAAATCTTCCCTTGAAGTCCTCTGAAAACAATATTTGACAATCACCAAACTTCTTGTTAACTCCTCTAGTTCGACCAGAGGAGTTCTTACAAACTCCTCTAGTTCGACCAGAGGAGTTCTTACAAACTCCTCTGGTCGAACTGGAGGAGTTCCCCAAAATTGTTTCGATGCGCTCATGCCACTCCTCGAACGAGTGAACATTAACGCCTCCAGTCCACACCAGAGGCATTCTCAACATCTCTTTAAGTGTCCCTGGGGAATTTCCCATTAAAACCTCTGGTCCATGCTGGATACCTTCTCACCATGTCATTCAGTGTATACTAGGGACTTTCCCGTCAACACCTCTGGTTCTCATCGAAGGGCTTTATGCCACCACCTCTGATAAAGTTTTGAGCGCTCTGGTAACATTGAACCATGTGTCCGCGCCTATAAAACACAACGCCCTCACTCCATTCTCATTCTCATTTGTCAATCGCCTAAGAGAAAGAGGAGTGCCAACAAGCTATCACAAAATCGAGAGCCCATATTACTCATACTACCAGCTCCATCCACGTGGTCATCCTAGCCAGGTATGCCCTAAGCACCATTTCACTCTTTCATTTTTAGGGTTGGGGTTTTGATTTATATCCAGAGTTAAATGTCGAGTTTAATTTGTTGACCGAACCTACAAGCCTCAACCCTCGCTAGTTGTTTCTTGATCGATATACTTGGCACCTACGACCTCTCCGATCGAGCTCCACGATAGACCCCATCTTCACATTGACTTTTTCCCTTGGCCCTGACATTTCCTTCCCACTCCAATCCTAAGGGAAACCCTAAGCATGCCCTAACCAGTCCCCTTGAGACTTCTCCACTTAATCCATGGATTAAATTTGCCCATTTGATACCCTCGTATTTCCCCTTCAATGAAGTTAATTAAGACCACACATAGTCAATGCTTCTATACTTTGGTTTCTCCCTTGGCCACATGAGGAGCCCTGATCTATATCCAAACCTAGCATAGGCCTTCAAATCCAAGCCTAGAAGTGTTACTTTTGACCTAGGAGACGATACGAGCCCCATCTCTCTAAGACTGAACCAGTTCGAAAACACGCAAGCCCTAATCCCTCTTCCGGTGCCTAAGCCCTAAAGCTCGGCTAAGAAAATCCTTCAATAACTTAGCCATTTTTTGGTGCATCTTTTTCCACCAGAAGGTTTAACAACTTTACCTATGGTCTTAACCTCAACACTTAACATGATCGACTCCAGCGGTCTTCAAAGATCTTAACTAGTTTGAATCCGATGGTCTTTAGAGTTTTTAATAGGATTACCACTAGTTGGCCCGCGAATCTTGGTGTTATCACCTCCAGTCCCTTCATAGAACTTGGCAAGAACACCTTTGGTCTTCACTGGAGGGTTTCGTGCAATCACTCTCGGGGATAATTTCATTTGTACATTGGAGATTTAGAAATGTCTCCATGGAAGAAAGTGACAAGAAAATCACCTACCACAGAGGCGTCCAGGAGTGGTAGTCAACATGAAGATGAACATGATATCATAGGCGCAGTTTATGATGACACAACATGACTCCTGGAAAAGGGAGGAGACTCGCTCAAGTGGGGCGATGTCTATCAAATGTTCAAAAGACAATCTTTCTCAGATGAAATAGATGATAATGATGAACTAAAGATCTTCAATAATATCTGGAAATCGAGGATACACGTGGTGGCAGCTCGCACCGCAGTAGTCCCTTGCACATACACAATTGCTTGGATTCTCAAGCATGTATATTTGGAAGCGGATATATCCTCAACTCTAGGGAAGAACCTATAGCATCTTTCCAACCAACTGACCTAAAAAAATCCTACCACTTGAATAAGGGGCTAGACAAATATTTTAAGCACATGCCTTCTGATGAGTACCCCACCACAACATTGAGGTCGCCATATCAATACTTGGTGGCTATGTTATGCAGACTATACGAAGAACTAGATGCCTCCAAGTTTTCGCTATCCTTGATGTCATTGATCTATTACTATGCATATGAAGGGTCTACATTTGATTGGGTTGATCTCCTATCAGCTACTCTAACAAAGTCTATCACTATAGTGAAGAATCTAGACCTGGAACATTTTTGGATTTTTATATGGAATCATTCCTATTGGACATAATGTGTGTGGAACATCAATACCTGAAGATGGGTTGGGCCTGGCAGATGATAGACCCATTAATCCATATTTACTGCAAGGTGCTCTAGGAGCACAAGTATAGGACAAAGTACCACAGGATATGTGAACACTTCTTCGCACCATTATAAGAACTCGTCTTTTGTGCGCCAACCCCATGTATGATAGACAAGGTTCTTACATTAATCAAAAGGATAGGGGTCTGGTACTTTATGGAGCATGTCATGTACATCAAAATATACAGAACCACCAAAGCCCCACATTTTCTTCCCTGATTTGTCCAAGATAGGTTAGTGCTCCAAGAAGGGGCTTATCAAATAGTGATTAATGGAGTCAGGGAAATGGTCTACCAAGATAAGAAAGAAATGTGTCCCATGCTCCCATTGTGGATCGACTCGTACTCATTTGAAAACACCAACCAGGCCCAAGATGAAGTGGATGTGTTACTTTCGTATCACTTCAGAGAAGAGAGGTCCATAAGTCATGACCCAAATGAAGTCGTCAAAGAACACTTTAAGAATCTTGGCATACCATGGGAATACACTTCAGCCATGTGGGAGGAAGAGGAAGTCCATTGTAGGGCTAGGACATATGACGAGGTCATCGCTGAGAGACAAGGCGAGCCCTTAGGGAGAATCACAAATGAATAAAGAGATCGTGGGGAATCCTGGATGAAAGCAAAATAAGAGGCAACAACTAAAGCATATGTTGCAACTACATCCCCTCGGTATGTATCAACGAAAGAAGAATAAGTATGGGCGACATAAAGTAAGAGGAGGAAGAAAGAAAAGACCCACAAGAAGAAAGAGAATGTTGCGAAAAAGAAAAGGAAAACTAAGGAGTCGAAAGCTAAGGAAAAAGTTGATGCAACAGAAGTGGTAGCAGTTAAAGTAGAAGCAGAGGCAAAGGCGACTGTCGAGAAATAAGTCAAACAAAAGGCAACAATTGAAAGAGCAACAACATAAGTGGCAGTAATAGTAGAAGCAACACAGAAAGCAGCAAATGAGGTTGCAAAAAAGGAAGTTGAGGAGGAACAACACAAGAAATATGAAGAAGCTTGGAATGATGACACATCTCCAATGGACATCGATATCCCAGAGATATCTACATGAGCTACCAACAGTCACACCCAATTCGAAAAATTGGATTTGTGGCTTTGCACCCCATTCAAACCAAGTAAGGTGCCCAATATGAAGAAGTTCAAATATGATAAGGCCAAAAGCAGGATTGTATAGGAGCAAATAAGGAAAGTGTCAGTCATAGGAGGTAATCCAATTTCAGTCCTCACACAGACCCTAGTCACATAGAACGTTAGTGAGGATCCAATCTCCATAGCTTATGTTGGCACCACTTTCACTACATCGACGAAGAATAACGTCAAGAACTTATATCGTCAGAATCTAGAGGAGGACGCTATAATAAAAGATTCAGAAGAGCATCTCAAGCAAGTCAGGATAGATGAGGACATTGTGAAAGAGTTCAAGGCCAGTGCAGAGAAATTCAGGGTAGAACTAGAGGAAGTCATCGTAGACATGTATGCACACCTACACCTTTTTCAATAGACGACAACCACTATCGTTGAACAACATAGTCAAGTGTAGGCCAAGAACACCTAGTTCATCACTATCCGGGAAGGTATGAGCGATATTGACAGATGGATTGTCGAGAACCCGGAAGCACCAATCGAGTTGCCTTGCCCTCCAAGTATAGAAAGAAAATTTGACTACGCTTCTCTCAACCGCTATCAACAACTTGGACATAGAGCAGATAAAGAGATGACCAAATTAGTGTCAATCTGTTCACATCTACACAAAGTGGCACAAGTTTTGATATGAAAGTGTTCTCTCCCTCAACTAGAAGAGCTTGGGAAGACTCTCGCGTTGGAACACCTTATCAAGAAAGTACAATAGAGTACAAGTCACGAGCGAGAAATAACTGAATCAGCCATAAAGGTGACAATGGACTTGATCGAGCAACATCTCATACAACCTACCGAAGTCCACACTATGATCCAGGCCTTCATGGTGTTACAAGGGAAAAAATCTCTATGGCCAAGGGTAAACCACAACAGACAAGTATGACTACATAAATCAACTCAATTCCAACATATGCTATATAAACTAATGTGCAATATAAGAAAGAGGCCTACCTCGATCCAACGTTTTATGATGTTCCACCGTTGAGCACTTTGACCCAAAGCTTTATACCTGCGAGAAGTTCTCAACAAACAAGCAAAGCAAGTATATAGTGATGATACAAAAGGGGTTAGCACATCAGATAGCATAATCTATTAATAAACATTACAAACACGCCCACGGATAATAATCATATTTTTGCAAGATACCAATAGGACGGGAAAGGAGTATTTCTATTAATAATTAATTAGCAGAAGTGTCAACATTACAGACTTCCGTGTCGGCACGGTTTGAAACCAAGAAACCAAGTTCCTTCCAACTGGGTCCCCACCACTTCAATCCTCCACCAAAGGCAAGCTCATGAGAAAGAGGCAAAGAGGTCCTCTCAATAATAAGGGAAGATCTTGGGGGTTGAACACTGTGTTCAGACTTGAGGGACAAAGGGATGCAGACGCAATATGAAGTAATTTCTCCAGAGTAACTTTGCTCTCAAAGTTGAATGTTTTCTCCTTCTTTTCCATAGTTCGAAATTGTGCTCTTATAGCCTCCAGAATGCAACTGAAGGGTCGAGTCGAAATGTTTCCAGTATATGGAAGGCCAAGGATCAGAGATCTTATGTCATGACATGTAAACCCGACCTCATTTTGTATTTTTTGGCACAAATCCCGATATACACAAGTTGTAATGGATCAACAAGCGTATACGCATCTTGTATAACTTATAGGGAGCGCATATGTGGAAAAATGTATATTTTTAGCTCTGGATTCATCAAAAAGGGATAAAAAGTATGCATAGGGAAATGGAAAAAGGTCCTCTGTGCAAGATAGCAATGGTGAGGCAAATCTT
>ML789935.1:222522-237564 GCA_009831015.1 Picea engelmannii | reverse complement strand
GGACATGCACATATAATGGGCAGCCAAATATCCTCAGGTGGCTGACCTCTAGCTTTTCACCTATAAACATATCTTCTGGTGTCTTGTTCCCAAATACTTTGTGGGGAATTATATTCTACACATATAGAGAGGTCATGGATGCTTCTGTCCACATATGCATCGATAAGTCTTGATCGTGAATCATGGCCTTCACCGCTTCCATGATTGTACGGTTCTTTCTTTCCGTCACACCATTTTGTTGAGGATTGTAGGGAGTAGAGAGCTCCCTCTTAATCCCAACTTCCTTACATAATGATTTGAATTCATCTGATGTGAATACACCTCCATTATCTGACCTTAGTATTTTTATCTGCTTCTCAGACAGGTTTTCAACAAGTCCCTTGAACTCTTTGAACTTATTGAACACTTCATTTGCCTTCAAAAAGTAAATCCAAGTTTTATATGAGAAATCATCAATAAATGAAACATAGTATATATACCTTCTAAGTGAAGTGGATGACATCGGTCCACAAATGTCTGAATGTATAATGTCCAAGAGTCCTTTGGCTTTGCTATCACTACTTGGAAATGGTTTCTTCACATTCTTTCCTTGTGCGCATCCCTTGCATATTCCTTCATGGTCCACTTGGATTTCTGACAAACCTTTCACCATCTTGCTCATGATCGGTAGGGCTTAATAATGTATATGAGCAAACCTCCTATGCCATATTTCAGTTGGAGTAACTGTACTATGTACTAATGTTGAAACAAAAAATTGTTTTAACTTGTATAAGCCTCCTTCTTAGACCCCAATCACTACGACATCATCAATAGATTTTTCTCTAGGCCACATGAGGACTTCAACATTCATGAAATCAACTATGAATCCTTTCTCACCTAAAGTTGAGATAGAAAGGAGATTCCTCTTCAAACCAGGTACATACAACACATCTTTCATCTTCATAGGTTTTCCAGAGTCTAACTTATAGGAGGTTCTCCTACTCCTTTAATGGGATATTGATAGTCATCACCTAGCTTCACCTTGTGAGGTGAATCTTTCTTAACTAAATATGAGAGATATTCCTTGTAACCATTCATGTGCTTATAATCACCATTATCAATAAGCCATGTGTCACTTCCATGAGTGACTGTACCTGTAAGAGCTGAGATCAATACATATTCTTCACTTGAGTCTTCTTCTTTGGTTTTCTCATGATCATGTTCATCATCTTCTGCATCATGAGCATGATATCTTTTATTCTTTCCTTTTATGACCTAACCTTTGGAGTTGGGACAATTTATGGCAATGTGTCCCATCTTCTGAAAAATGAAGCATCTGTAATTTGAGAAATCCTTCTTAAACTTGTGAGTCTTTTGTAATCCATGAGGTTTCTTGTGAGAGTGAACTTCCTTCTTGCTCTTTCCTTTTATAGTATGTGTTGCTAGGGCTTGATTTTCTTCATCGCCTAGTTTATCTTCTCTTGTTTCCAATCTAGCTTCTTCCTAGGTACAATCCTCCCATTGTTTTCTAAACCTTGTTAGCCTTCTCCTTGAACATATAACCTGAATGAATGATTCTCGAGATCTGGGGAGACCATTCAATGTAGTCATCACCAACTCGGCTTCTTCGATTATGT
Organism: Picea engelmannii; assembly: GCA_009831015.1. NCBI lineage: Eukaryota > Viridiplantae > Streptophyta > Pinopsida > Pinales > Pinaceae > Picea > Picea engelmannii. Next base: position 235,948 of record ML789935.1, on the reverse strand, counting down.
CTCCAATGGATTATAGTTGTTCTTTGATCTAAGACACCATTATGAAGTATGATTGTATAGTTTATGAACTCTGCATCTTCACATTCTTGATTTGTGTCCTCAAGGTCATCTTTTGTTTGATATTATTTCCTTCATACAATCGGGACAAGGCATCAAACATTTGCTTGGGAGTTGTCAATGATGAGACATGGGGGATCCAATGATCCTTGATAGAATCAGCAATGATTCTCTTTTCCTTCACTAGGTTCATTTTGTACTTGTCTTTGGAATCATATTCATTATGTTTTGGAACTTCTTCTTTTACAAAATCTTCTAGATCATTCTCTTCTAGAATGAACATCACTATGTACTTCCATGCTCGGAAGTTATCGACACCTCCAAGCTTCTCATCAAGCTTGGTACTGGGAGCCATCCTTCTCTTCAACATAAATATAATAAGAGAAATAAAAAATATTCAAATAATATTTGTGTACTTACCAGAGATTGTTATGCCAAGGTGAACAGTTCCAGCTTCAATTATGCAACTGTCAAGATGTCTTGAACTATGGTTTATGAGGAAACCCTGATTTTTCAAAATGTGAATTTTGGAATTCTGCTCTGAGGGAAAGGTGTGCCCTCCAAGGGAAAACTTCTTGGTATCCTTACTTTGACCAATGTCCTCCAAAAAGTGGGTTAAATCGCCTTCTAGGGTTTGTGCCGTTACCGACAGTGGCAACAGTTGTAGCACTAGTTGTAGCAGTTGCAACACCAGTTGCAGGTTTCAAAACTTCGTCAAACTGAGAATTTAAACCTAGGGAGAGGTGCACTAGGGTTAGGAGACTCTTCCTATGATCTTAGCTTCCCCATCAAGTTCTTTTAAACTTTGCAAATGGCTTCTTTCAGGCTCGCTCTAATATCTTGTTAAATTTTCTCTTAAGCAGTTAAGTGTATTCAATATTCTTTAACTTTAGACTATTAAAACAATAAATCCATGCATAAGGATCACTGAAAGAAAGACATACATAGTATACACAATATTTATCCTAGCAAACCCTCATGGGGGAGAAAACCCAACAAATCTTCTTTAATATAGATTCTTCAATAAATAAAATGTCTCTCTCAAGATAGATCTCACCAAACAGAAGATAAACCAGAAAACCCTAACCAGAATAGAGTAGTGCACCACTAGACCAAGATAGTCCTCTAACAAATAGCCAAAACCCTTAACCAAAAAAACCTTCCTCTGTAGCTACGTCACCCTTCCTTTGTAGTTGCGTCACTCTCTTGGTCAAATACAATATGAATATAATAATAATATCTTTCGAAGCTACTCAAACTTCAACATTTAGACTATTTTGGTTATACATTTGTATCTATAGGTTATCTAGCTTTGCATATTCATAACGACTATCTTATTGAGGTATTTTGTAGAGTTTAGTTTCATTTCAGCTCATCTGATCAGAATAATTTACTCCTAGCTAGGATAGGATAGGTTAGAGTAGATCAGATTTCTTTTATGTTGTTAGACAGTCTTCATCTACATCTTCATTTGCATAAAATCCATCCATCCAATTGCATAACCAGTAATGGCAACCGAGCGAGAATCTAGATGGCTCTCCTAAACCAAACGGTGCACAGTCTAAATGGGAGCATGTACGGGGGAGTAACCCTTACTATTGCAGAGCATTTTCGCCCCGTCAACACAAGGCAAACAACAAAAATCAACTAGGCTTTTACAAAATTCCGACACATTACCGGGAGATCGCCAAGTACTAGTAACATATACAGGAAGCAAACAAACTTGAGAAATTTCCACATTGTTCGACAATAGTGTTTCTTGACAAACTGTCCTATCAAAAAGATGATTTTGTAACACATCAATTATTATTTGGATCATGATCAGGGATCCCCTGCACTCCACTTTGAGGTGGAGATTTTTCTTGAACATCCAATGGAAAAGCTCCAAGTCCCCAATGTCCTTCCTCAGTGATACCTTGGCGAGAAGCAGCTAACATTTGATTGATAGAGATGGACAGGATATGCGGAGGAAGGATCATAGCTCTTAAAAACTAACATTCAGATTCCAAACCTTATATGCACTGGATGAGAACTTGTTCCAAATCCCCAACTTCGATTGATGACCATTGAAGAGCAAAGCGATTAGCTTAAGATATTTCTTAATGGCATTGAAGGATTTGTCTTATTTCCTTACTGGAAAGATCCATGTTGAAAACAAAAAGAGCACCTCTTACACCTGTAATTTCAAGCCTGTAAACTTGATTTAAGAAATGTTTGCAAGTGAAAACACCACCAATTTCAAGTCCTAAAGTACTGTCGTGACCATGCCAAGCTTTAAAAATAAATTCTGAACGAAATCCTTTTCCAACAGTAATAGAAATAGAACATGATGCAATTTCCCAAGTCAAAACACTGGATACCTTCAACTTTGAATTGTATTGTGCATTTTCCAAATTGACTAATTTAGAGGACTGAGACCCCATAGTGAGACATACCCACCAACTTAATTCTATTACATTACTCTAGAATTGATGAAGGCAGGGAAATAGACCCAAAGCACCAACAATATAACTTCAGAACATAAAATACACTGAGCTAACAGAGATAGTGAGCATGGGGTTTAAAAACGTAGACAAAGACCCCTTAAAATTCAAACACAAACTTCCCCCAACCCACAAATTGTCAACACCAAAGAACAAAAACCCACCATTGTCCACCGTCTCTCCCCAAATGGAATCCCCTCCATTAACATAACAAACAAATAATTGATAATGGGCTACAAATTCAATATATGAACTAGCATAAACCCATAAGCAAAAGGCGGAAAAGAGGAGTAAAGACCTGTAGACTAGAGGATTTCTATCCACAAGAGACCGATCTCTGCGCTACCCTAACTCAAACCACTTCCCCCTCAAACATCAAGAACTAGGATAGGGAATGAGAGATGATTCTATAACTTCACCCAGGCTCCAATAAGAACCAATTTCACATAAGCCACCACAACATATTGTTGTCATATTAATCGAGAGTACCAGTTCTTGATGCATGCGATCGAATTGCCATGCATGAGGCCATTTGTCCCATAAATGTAATTGAACCATAAAATTCTAGGGTATAAAACAATAATCCTTAGCTCCATTGATATTAATCTTCCCTTCACCAAAACCTAAGCCATACTTAGCCCATTGATCCACTGAGTTGTTGTGCTCTCTCAATATGTGATAACCTTTATAATCATCAAAATCATTGAGAAGATTGAGAACACAAGATATAATTCATATTAATAGATTGTTTTTTATATTAGAATGCTTGGATATGGATATGAGAACGAGCATGGAGTCTCCAAGGATAATAATTCTCCAAATTCATTTCCCTTTAGCAATCCTAATGCCTTGCCACAAGGCATATTCTTCAACATAATTGTCTGAGATCAAACCTAATAACAGGCAAAATGAGCAATCGTATTCCCTCCCGGATCACAAATAATCCCCCCCCCGCACTTGTCTCCCTTATATATTTTTAAACTATTAATATTCTTTTTAAGGAAAAAATATTGTTGGTTAAATTTCTACAACATAATGCCCCTCTCTTTCTATATAAATATAAATATTTAATTTTACTATTAAACCATTTACATTTTTCATTGTATATGGCCTAAAGGTTGAAACTGAGTACCCATCACAAAACTCTAAAAAATAAGTTACATAGTTTAATCTGCAAAATGCTAGGATGGGTGGTACAATTGATGCTCCCTATCATGATCTATGATTCATTTAATGCTTTGTGTTCGTATTTGATCTCTATCTTACAGAGCAGTTGACTATGCATTTGAAAATTAATATTAAATTGATCCCATCTCCATCCCAATATGCCAAAGGAGGGGGGAGGGGAATAAAACTTTGGAAAAGAAATGAAAAATTAACTAAATGTTTGGATTAAGTGGAAGTCAATGTGTGAAGAAAAATAGGATAATGTCGAAGTGGTGGAAGATCCACACATAAAACTTAGTAAAAACAAGTAAAACAAACAAAGTGTTCAAAGTAGGGTAAAACTTATTAAAAATATAATTAAATGTGGAGAAACGAGTTGTGTGGAGGTATGGTTGTGCGAAGGTGTTGAGTCCTCAATAGCTCCACTTAAATTTTTACAAAAATAAAGGGGCCTCAAATAAAATCCAAAGGCTCTTGTGGGGAGCTATAATGCTTCTTTGGAGAGAGCATCTACCTTTGTACTGAGTTATATGAGGATGTGGTGGAAATGCAATCTTTCAAAGGCTCGGAAGTTGAACTTGATGTCCCTCAGAATGTTTTCCAAGTATTGGTTTTGAATGGTTGCTCTTCTGTTAGCCCAATCAATTACGATTTTCGAGTCACCATAAACCTGTAATTGGCTGACATATTTTTCCTTTGCATCTTCCAAAAGGGTCCATAGCGCGATTAATTTGACTCTGTTGTTAGTACCTCCCCCAGGTGCATATATAATGTGGATATAATGAGTGGCGTTGATATGTAAAGCCACTCCCACTCCGCCTTTAGGGCGATAATCCTGGCATGCTCCGTCAAAGAATCCCCACGGGAAGGAGTGATCTATGTTTGGAGGAATAGGATTGTGCATTATCTGCTTAGTCGGATCTTCCTTGTAGTCGGAAGTGATACTCAATGTGATGGTTGTAGTTACTTCGGGGGGGATAGGCTTATCTTCAAAGACAACGTTAAAGATAAGCATGTCTTTTTGTTCCAGTTAAGTATAATTTTGTCTGATGTGCACTATTGTCAATAGATGCAAAGTTATTTTTGTTTAAAATTGTTGATTAGTCATCTTTCATTGTTGGTTTGAATTTGAGAAATTGAATTATTGGATGTGACTATGCATATTTGTGATTTCTTGGTAACTATTTACTAAGTTGATTACTTACATGTATTTGTTTTAACTGTTGTCTGGCTATGTGAAATATTTCTTTAGTTTGACAACTTATATTTATATCATGTTCAATTTCTATTAATCCTCCATGTTGAGTGTGAGTATGCATATCTATGATTTTCTCGGTAACTATTTACCAAGTTAAGACTGACATGTATTTGTTTTAATTGTTATCGGGTTGTATGAACTATTTCTATAGCTTGATAACTTATATTTATCTCATGTTCAATATATGTTATTCTTCTTGCTCCTAATTTGGATACTATGAACTTCTCCTATATCCTAGTTAGGATATTGTAAATTTAGAGTAAAGTTAGATTAACTCTTTTTGTTTTCTGCATAGTAGCTTAGAATAGCTTCAAGGAAAGTCTCATTTCAAGGAGAAAATCCGCCTTAGTGGAAATTGGGCCCACATACTAGTGAGGATTGTCATCCCAAACAATTATAGGCCTAATTGGCATCTTTATCGAGCAATTTCTCCACATTGACTACCAAGAATTTTTCCAGGCATCAACAAGATGTTATGATGTGCAAGAAGAAGTGTAAAGTGTGGAGAGGTTAGGATATGCTGGAAGTAAGGAGTGTAGACTTCTCGACAAAAGAGATATATGTAAAATGGTTTCAAATTTTATGAAATCATTTTATATTTACAAATATATGAGATGGAATTAATTCGAAACCAAACTTGAGCAATATTGAGATAGATAAATTGTTGAAATCATTGTTTATCTCCATTAGACTCCACAATCTCAACGAAAAACATTACAAAATATGTTGCCCCTTGGCAGTGAAAACTGAGTGCTTAAACTATCAAAGTGAAAAATAATTGGTGGCCCTTGACAAATTTAACAATGATTTTACATACCTTGCACAATCGGCATCAAACCTCTCTTTCTATTAAAAAATTTATTTTTATTTCTACGAGAGTGCCCACATCCCAACTTGACAGTGACACACGATTTGGTTGAAGGTTCTTAAGAGTGCATTTTCCTCCCTAATCTTTCCCTTTGTGGATGAGTTCTTTCAAGTTTTTCTTATAATAAGATTTTGTGAGGGAAGTTGTTTTTTTCATTATGATTATATTCTTCGCTTTTGTTGAACTTTGTTAGAAATGGAACAAGCATAAAAGTCAATAAGTGGCTAGTTTCGACTATGTTGAAGATAATTATAATAACAATTTTATTGTATATCAACTTTAGTCTGACTATGTTGAATATAATAATAATAATAATTTTATTGTATATCAACTTTAATACATGTAGAAACCATGTGCTCAAAATAATAATGATGTTCGTTGCCATTATATCAAGTTAGGAAACTATGTATAGCTCTTCGAATGGTTGTATTTGAACATCAATATCTGGCTCTAGCAATAAAAATCGATCTCACAACAAAATATTCAGTCCAAGCTCTATTTGGGAATCATTCTTAAATAGAACAAGTGCAGGGAGTTGCGTATACTACGTTGAAAGTTAACAAGAATGACTGAGGGAAGAAGCTAAATTCTAACCTATTAACAGTAAGTTTTGCAGTTGTGGGCTTTGTCAGGTGCCTACGCTTTCTCCTGTACCTGGATTGTCATTATCTCTCACATTCAAATATATATTAATTATTAATTACTAAAATGTATGCCTTTTGACGGATGAGATGACATGGCAGTGCAATGACAACATTGGGATGTGCATAAGTTGAAATCTCCTACTCCACGGTGATCTTTGATGTACTTTCTTGCCTTTCCTATGTCATGAGGAGCACTGCTAACCCCACACCAACATGTTGCAACTACGTTGAGAATTGAATGCATTGATCAACACTATTGTCATATTTATTAAAAGCATTTGCATGTGCAATCAAATTTAGTCGTATAAAGATAGTTGAGGTCGTATTAATGGAAATCGTGAGAAGAGAAGGACAGTAGAGATGGAGGATAACCTTGAGTGGATCTTGGCCCCTAGGAAAAGTAACGTACCCAGAAGACAGGTTGCAGAGATGGCAAGAAAGAATACGAGGAGTGGAGAGCCAAAGGAAGCATAATGGCAAGAAGTGCCTCGCTGGAACATCAGTGTGATTGTATTCTCCACCTCATGGAAATATTATTAGGAGGTATGAATATCCGGGCGAGAAACTGTTATAAGATGAATAACCACATGCATGTCCACAACTTGTAGATTTTAGCTTCCTATGTTAGTCACAGACCCAAGATCAACTTGGTTAAAGGGAGGCGCCAAGAGTGGATCGAGAAGAGAGTTAATAGTCAAGAGGTAGGTAAGAACAAGGTTATGGCATGCATGAAACACACCATGAGGAAGGGTAAACCCCTGGGGGAGGGAAAACCAGAAAGCTTGAGGAAAATGACGAGGATTGAGAATGTTGCAAGGGAAGCAGCGAGAATGTACCAAACCTCGGTCCCTCATAAAGGGAAAGAAGCGGTGGAAAGATGGGAGGAGAAGATTAAGGTGGAGCGAGGCGGTAATGAGAAGGAAAAGATAACCCAGGAAGTAGACTGGATTAGAGACACGGGGGCCACCCGCACCAGGGAGAAACTCTACCACAGAACTTTGGAGATGGCATGAGTCACTAAGATGCTAATACGCAAGGTTAAGGCTGACCAAGATGAGATCCGCAAGGAGGAACAACAGGAGATGAAGTCTATGCTGGAAGACATCCAACGTCGAGTGAGCAGGCTAGAGACCATTGTCAAATTGTTGGTGGATATAGAGAAAAATCAACAGAGTAAAAATGAGAGGCTAGTTGCCCAATTCCACATGTACCTGAGGTATGTCCACGATCTAGACATAACACCGACAGAGGGCCATGGAGCGCCAACCCAGATTCGCAGGACCAGGACTACCTCCCCCAAAGAAGACAACAAAGATCAGGCATGCAGAGTGATGGAACATTCCCAGGTTCTCTAGCTTTATTGTTTTTTCCATTTAAATTTTTATATTTCCCAAGTACAGACAATTAATCCATGAGATAGTAGGAAGGATGCTAGTTTGTAGTTGGTTCAGATAGTCTTGTTTTGTATTAAGTTTTAGTCCACTTTGAAACAACAACAAAAAATTTGATTGGAAAGGGTTGGTTTGGTTTCCTTTTTGGTAGACCAGTACCCCCACCTTATGGGTCTTATTCCAAGAAAAAACAATATGGTGTTTAGTTGGTCTAGTTTCCTCTTGGCAGACCAACGACACCCCTTTTTTTGTGTGATATTTATAGTAGCAATATAGTTTCATATACTGATTTACAAAAAAAACTCCAACCGTATAAACCTCGAAGAAAAGCATTTGCATTTGCAAGCAACATTGGTCATATAAACCTCAAAGATCAGCCAGACAGAATATTAATTGTTTAATTAATTTAAATTTTTGAAGTACATGAAGGATCCTATAACGCTTCAAACCTATCAACCAATGAGATGTTTAAAATTTGTGTTATTTTATATATTAAAAAAATAAATAAATAATTATTTGTTGTGCTTAAGATTAGGTTTCTTACAAATATTTGCAAGTCAAAGCAAATTTATATCAGTCAAGGTGGAACGAACACTCTATACTGCATGGAGGAAGTATAATAATAGTTATCATTTAACTTTTAATATAGGCTCTATTTTTTTAAGAAGGTTGGTTTTCCCATGATTTAGTATTTCCACCATGTCAACTATAGATGTGCAAAATACATATCCATTCGCATCTCTCTTGTCGTAAGTTCTCAGGTATTTAGCAACGTTATTTCTCTCCACTATTTGGCAACTACAATACATCGTTTTTTTCATTTAATGGAGACAACTATTCAAGATAGAAATTCCTTCACTAGGTGTGATGTCAGTTTGACAAACAACACAAGCAAACAATCTTGACATTGTCTGCACTACATATTTTAAGCCCAACTTGCAATGTCAAATACTCAATTATTATTAGCACGACAAACTTGCAACATGATTCATTCTACAATATTTTACAAGGCCATAACAAAAAAATAACTTTTTTGGACCTCTTACCTCTACATAAATAACATAACAACTCCTAAAATGAAAAAGGAAACACCATTCTATACTAAATGCCTAGAACCCAAAAAACACAATATGAAAAATAGAGTAATGCTTTTACTAAGTTGAACCGAGTATAAACTAAATTTGTTAACAAGAAAAAGATTATTTAAAAAAATCTTCTTTAAACAGAAAAATATTATTTTAAAAAAATCCAAATTAAAGACTTGAATATTCAAAATTGCCAAAATATAAGCATATATCATATGCCATTTATAGCCACAAATTAAATTTGTGGCACAATTTTCCAATCATATATAATAATAATAAAAGATTGTAAACATAGATTGTCCACATTCAAGGAACAACACCATCATGCTTTGTATTAAATCCAAAGATAACTATGTGAATACAAAAACATAATCTATTGCAAGTAAGCTAAACTAGAAATGGCTATATACCTTTCAATGAGCATTGTTGACCCCTTTTCGAAAATTTCCTTAATAGAGTGTCTATATTTTGTTGTTTTTCAACCGTCTTTGATGTTGAATTAGTGGACTTTCTTCTAAGAAATGACTTGAATCTACCTTATATTTTGTTGCTTTTCAACGGTCTTTGATGTTGAAGTGGACTTTCTTATGAGAAATGACTTGAATCTACCTTGTTTCTTAACTCGAGTTGGCGGTGCAGATTTCTCATGTGACCTTTCCTCTACTTATTTGTGGGTATGCAATCAATCATCACTCCACACCTATGGATGTATCAATTACAACCACTCACCCACACACCATATTTATGACATATCCTCGTGGCAGAATGATGGCCACAAGGATAGAGCCCTCTTCAAACGATAACTAATTTAATACTTCAACAGCTCGGAAATGTCATGGAAACTATGGTAAATAAAATACATACATATCCATCTCACACCTACCAGTAGGATACCAATACCACTTGTCAATTTATGATGGCCAAATCGCCTTGACTCCTTACCCAAAAATATTCTATTGGATTTCGTGGTCAAACTTTAGTCGATGCTTCCCTTGTTTCTTCTAGATTCTTCCATAGCACATGATAATGTATTGTTGCGTGGAGGCGGATTGACTGGATAAAGACATCGCTCTAACTACTTTTCTTATCCATCATAGTGAAACAACTGAAACAAGCAAGTTTAGTGGCCCAACTGAAAACAATCTAAAAAAAGTTGGGAAACAATTTGAAAATCTATGAAAAAAAATTGATAAATACTTGCTTACCAGGAATGGTGGGTGACATCGTAGTGGTGAGTCCAACAACAAAGTTATCACATTAACCCTCTCCTGTAACAATAAATTCAAAATTAGCATAATACCATGGGGGCTTTACCTTCTTGACCAATATCTGATCATGTTCATTCATAAAGGGGGTTTATAAATTGTGGAAAAAAAAATCAATGTATTATAGGTATTAGGACGGGGAGATGTGCGGTCTTAGTGGGTTTATAGGTATTGGGAGGTATAAAAAGAGGTATCTAGTAAAGGGGTTTCTTTTATTGGAAATATGTATTGGGAGCGAGGTTCAACAAAATAATTTTGGGAGGTATTTATCAATATCTCATGAAATTAGGGGTATTCTTTAATATCCCACGAACGAAGGCGTTATGTCCATGTTAAGTACCAAAGACTTCAATATAGAAACAACACAAATATTCAGAGACAATATATAAAAACTTCCACTTTATTATTATGAAACCCTTAGGGTAGGGCAACACCATACAATGGATCCTATTATGAAATGATCCTCTCTTGTTCACTTTCATCTTCGAGGGGGAACCATCCTAATGAGATTTATCTCCAAACATAATAGTTCTCTTCACATCTCATTACATTGTTTGAACCCCTTTATATTATGTTACCAACCAATTAAGAACATTCTAGAGGAGGAATCTTCTAGAAGCAAAACCTTCTAAGAAGTCATCTTACATTTATTATATATAACTACCATAGTGGGCCTTATTTAATACTATAGTGGACCTAGTCCACCTTACATTGAATGGCCTCTACTATTATCACTATGGGCCCTCCGGGCCCCCACTACCTCTCCAGCTACCTAACATTTCATCCCCCTTATGAAAGTGTTGTCCTCAACGCTTGATATGAGGGTGTACAACCATATACCAGGGTCCTATGGATAAGTGTGGACCATAATGTCGAAGTAGACTAGAGAACCAAGGTCCCATGGAGAAATGAAAGCCACCATGCTAAAGTAGTCTAACCGCCATTGTCAATTAGGGTCCATGTCCAAGTGCTCATGTGAACTCCACACAAAAGATATCAGAACCCAATAACCAACTGAAAATGATGCTCCAAAGATTGGCACCTGTCATGTCGATCCAAATAAGAAGATCCATCCACATAGTGGGAAAGGGTCGTCGCTAAATCTGAAAGGAATAATATCATTGTAGAATATCCAGGATGGACATTGGTCACATTGATGTTCTCTATAGAAGGTAGAGTAGAGTCATAAAATAAAATATGAAAGCAGTTGTCATCCCATAAATGAAAACTATCCATATACCAATAATCACAATCAACCTCAAAATAATACCAAGTATATGCTTCTTGATTGTATTCATCCCTGATGGCCTGCATAATATACCTTCCTTGTCTTGCAATGTTGAGCTCTTGAATATATTTCTCCTCAGTATTTTGCATTTCAACTTCGATTTCTTAAAATGATGTCTTGATGGCTTCCATGATTTGAGAGCGAATATCCATTAGAAATACCACATATAAGATACCAAAAAAAAGATCCTAAAATTTTCTATCCAATGGCATTGATCTAGTAGCAATCTGAGCACCCTATAAAAATTAATAAGCTTTGCAGTCTCGTCGTTGTCACGAAGACCATAAAAAATGGTTGATTTTGAATCAACAATATCTTCATGTCCGAAGCTCCGATTTGGGTGATTTTTTTTTTTTTTAATCAACTATTTTTGAAATAGGAACTCAAATCTATAGTTTTTTTTGGAAAATTCAACCCGTGTTTCTACAGAAATTAGAAAAATCGTGTGGTCGTCCGCAGAAAAACCCTGAAAATAACAGATTTAAAAATGTCAATAACTTTACTTCCCAGACTTTGTTTCAGACATTTTTTTTTTTTAAATTGGGTGTTTTTATGAGAGGAGCTCAGATCTACAACTGGTTTCTGAAAAATTATCACATAGATCTACATAAATCATATGGAATCTCACGACCCTCTTTTTCTTCTCTGAAAAAATATGCAAAAATAAACAAACAAATTGCCCCTTTTTTGTGGCCGAAGAAAGTGCTCCGATACCAATTATTAAGTACCAAAGACTTGAATATAGAAACAACACAAATATTCAGGGACAATATATAAAAAATCCTACTTTATTATTATTAAACCCTTAGGGTAGAGCAATACCATACAATGGATCTTATTATGGAAGGGGTCCTCTCCTGTTCACTTGCCTCTTCGAGGGGGAAACCTCCTAATGAGCTTCAGATCCAAATACAATACTTCTCTTCACATCTCATTACATTGCTTGAACCCCTTTATATAGTGCTACATGTTCGACAACATAGGTATTCCAACATAGGACGAACACCTTCAGTAAACACTCACACAACCAGATCAAAAATCAACACACCGATGTTTTGACGTCGTAAAACCCCTACAGGGAAACATCCACGACCCCAACCAACGTTGCCACTTGGAGCAGTTTATTAATACAAAAGAAAAAAATTACAGAGAGATTTTACAATAGAGTTTCTCCCAATTGATCATCAACAAATGACCCTCCATGCTCTTTAAATAGAGATCATGGACCAATCGGGTGTTAAGCCACATATCAATGGTTGTTAAGATCAAGGAGAATATGAACCATCAAATCATTTTATGTCGGGAACATATCGTGACCGTCGGATTTCCTAACTACAAATGCATACTAATGCATACTAAAGAAACACACTTTTACCTAATGACACATTAGACCAAGTAAATCTTAACTAACTCATAAGTGTCTAAATATCCTAACATCCCCCTTAAGAACAACTTGGGATAGGATTGAAGGATTTACAATAGTGACACAATAGGAGAAGGAAGGAGGCATTAGATCCTATCCCCCCTTAATGACAACTTCTTGAACTCCTAACATAGATCGAAGTTTGGAAAACTTCGCTTCTGTAAGAGACTTTGTGAAAATGTTTGCAACTTGATCTTCTATACGTCAAAAGAGCACTTCAATAAGTTGACCATGGATGAGCTTTCTGATAAAGTGCATGTGTAGCTCGATGTGCTTACTGCGCTGATGTTGAACTAGGTATTTGGCGAGCTTGATGGTACTTTGGTTGTTGCACCAAAGGCTGGTCGAATGCTCCTGCTGGAATCCAAACTCTAAGAGGATCCGTCGAAGCCATAAGGCTTCCTGACTTGCATTTACCACTACTCGGTACTTTGCTTCTGCTGAAGAAAGTGCAATAGCATGTTGTTTCTTACAGGCCCAAGTGGCAGGTCCTTAAC
>ML789935.1:195474-208691 GCA_009831015.1 Picea engelmannii | reverse complement strand
TGTTATTTACATTCATTGACCTCTTCCTGCAGGTCCATTTACATCACATATTCATACTTATGAGTTTTGTCATAGTCCTTGGCCAGTTCAGTTATATTTACAATATGGGGGAAACAAGGTGTTACATTTTTTATTTTCTGAGATCGCACAGGGCGCGGGGCAAAAAGCATACGAAGATTTAAAAGAGTATCAACACGGAAATAAATAATATAAAACCGAAATAATACTCTGCAAAAATTTAAAAAATGCGTATTCAGGCTTTATACCTCCGGATCTAGCTAAAATGGTTGTATCCTTGGAAAACGGAAACCTTTTCAAGTAAAATGAAAAGTGTTCCTGACTTAAATGAGCGCTCTGGACGCAATGGAATAGTCCTCTTAGCCCATAAATGTACGAAAATGACTGAAAATGGAGATGAAGGAACTCGGCTTCACGATCTCGATCTACAACAGGAGTGGGTCTTCAAACAGGTTTTCATACCATATTCGACAACACAGGCATTCCAAAATAGGACGAACACCTTCAGTAACCGCTCACACAACTAGATCAAAGATCAACACACCGATGTTTTGACGTGATAAAACCCCTACGGGGAAACATCCACGGCCCCAGCCAACGCGACCACTTGGAGCAGTTTATTAATGCAAAAGAAAAAGATTACATAGAGATTTTACAAGAGAGTTTCTCACAATCAATCATTGGCAAATGACCCTCCATGATCTTTAAATAGAGATCATGGACCAATCGGGTGTCAAGCCACAGATCAATGGTCATTAAGATCGAGGAGAATATGAACCATCAGATCACTCTATGTCGGGAATATATCGTGACCGTTGGATTTCCTAACTACAAATGCATACTAATGCATACTAAAGAAACACACTTTTACGTAACGACACATTAGACCAAGTAGATCTTAACTAACTCCTAAGAGTCTAAATATCTAACAACCACCTAAGAACATTCTAGAGGAGGAATCTTCTAGAAGCAAAAACTTCTATGAAGTCCTCTTACATTTATTATATCTAGCTACCATAGTGGGGCTTATTTAATATTACAGTGTCCACCTAGTCCACATTACATTGAATGGCTTCTACTATTATCACTATGGGCCCTGCGGGCTCCCCACTACCTCTCTAGCTACCTAACAATCTGGATTCATTGAATGACGACCCTGTGCATAATACCCAACAAGATACCAAGCCGTAGAAGGTTGAAAGTTTGCAAATCGTTACTGCTTCGGCCTTTGCTCTAATTCTTACCACGGAAAAAAGGTTAACCAGGAGCGATAATCCAAAGATTTGGCCCATTGTTTTCCACGCCCATACAGATGAAGTTACGGTTGCTAGAGAGTAGTCAATAAAAATAAAAATTAAGGTAAAAATGGTTAAATACCCATCAAATTTAACACGAGGTTTCCATAATTTACAAACAATAAAAATTAAGGTGAAAACGGTTAAATACCCATCAAATTTAACCCATGATTTCCATAATTTACAAACATTAGGTAGCTTTAATGCATGCCCCCACCAATCTGTTCGTTTGTTGATAGACGACTTCAATGCTCTTCATTAAACAAGACATATTTAATAGATGGAAAATTATAGCTTCTTAGTTGTAAATGATAATGCAAATTGAATATCTTTCAGGATGGTTAATTGAATAATTTTCAGGAGTTTAAATCCAATCTACCAACAATGTAAACGGTCCTTTGAGTGAAGGAATTTACATCATTTGGCAGCATAACTAGCAGAAACATGCCACATCTACTTGTTCAGATCGAGTCTCCAAAGTCCATTAATAATGTATAACAACCTCATCCACGAGTTTTAGTTTCTATATTGTACAACATTAAGTCGTTTTAATGCAATCCACCACCCACACAATAAGAAGTCGAAGTTGAAATCCCATAACATTGCAGAAAACAAACAAAATGCTTTTATTTATTTAATCTTTGATCTCAAATCCATTGACTTGATTTGCAAAATTTTAAGAGTAATTGACTTAGCTCAAATTCTAAAGCATTCAATGAATAATTAAGAAGGCTTAATACATAAAGGAAATGAAGGAATGAACAACATAAAAAAATCAACAAGAAACAAGTAAGTTGAAAACGGAGTTCACCCATCCCATGCTACGTTTCTGGGCCCGCTTCAACTACGCAATCACTCCATTAATTATGTCAAATAGATCATTGCATCAAATGGATTTTCACCTTGCAAAACAAATGTCTTTGGCTCCTATAGGAAGGTTGCATCATGCTTGGGAACAACTTTCCCTTCTCTTCCTATAGTAAAAATGGCTTAAATATGCTTTATTGTTCAATTATATAGGACAAACATTTGTATAATAATAAACTCAACAAAAAACTTTCAATGACGAACTATTGAACTGTTGCAAATGGATTTGGTACAATGTCAAAACCTCCCACATTTGGAATGCCAAAATCTAGGCCTAAAACCCACTTCTCCAATATTTTCTATGCAAGAAATACCTCTGCATAAATGAAAATACAATAGCAATTCTTTACCAAAGGAACCCTCTTTTTTTTTTTTCCAATGGAAATTAACCCGCTGGGAACCCACCCCGATACTTCCCCACATAGTGGATGATATGGGAATGGAAAGCAGCAACCCAAGGGACTCGTAGCCAGGCTTGAACTCGTGACCTCTCCCCAAACTGGGAGAGCGTGCGCACTTCTTGCCATACGAGCTATCCCTCGTGACTGATATCTTTGTTTATATAACAAAGATCGATGGTTTAAAGTTTAGATTCGATCCACTTTTAATGGTCATCAAATATATGGTTAATAACAATATATCTATTAATAACCAAACAATATATACCATATCATATATGGTCTATCAAAAACCAAACGATTATTTGAATTCACCATATAACATATGGTCCAAGGTTTAAAGCCCGCGACCATAGAGATTTTCGGGCTAAAAAAATATTGCAATAGAAAATATCATATCCTCGTATTCGATAGCAACCAATTAAATCATGATGTCTTTGTAATATGGTTCGTTGGACCGAATTATGTGGGAAGAGGTCACGGGATCCAACTCGCGGACATTCGTTTTTGGTGTTTAGTTACAACTATTGTAATTTTAAATAACATTCCTTCTACAATCCTTACAACGAAGATCTTGTGTTAAGTTGGTAAGTTGTTGGATTTGCTGCGAGGAGGTGGGTTGTTTTTGGTGTTCAGTTACAACTAATGTAACTTTAAATAACATTCCATTTACAATCCTTTCAATGGAGATATTGTGGTAAGTTGGTAAGTCGTTGGATTTGTTGCAAGGAGGTTGGTTATTCGATTCCCTTCAACCTCAAAATTGGAGTTTCTATATCCTTTTAATCCGATTGAAGTGTGCCACATGGCACACTCTGATTAGGCCACGTGTCACCTTTTGATTCTGCCACTTAGACGCACAGTCAACATATAGTCACCTGTCTAATCATTGGACACATCAACACATAGTCACTTGCCACATCAACACACATTCAATTGATTGGGCCACGTGTCACCTTTTGATTCTGCCACTCGGACGCACAGTCAACATATAGTCACCTGTCTAATCATTGGACACGTCAACACATAGTCACTTGCCACATCAACACACATTCAATTGATTGGGCCACGTGTCACCTTTTGATTATGCCACTCGGACGCACAATCAACATATAGTTACCTGCCTAATCATTGGACACATCAACACATAGTCACTAGCCACATCAACACACATTCAATTGTCATGTCACCAGTCGTACAATGCCACATAATCAGTGGTACATTGCCACGTCACTCGGTGTACAGTTCCACATAATTGGTTCGTATAGTGCCACATCATCGATCTGTATAGTCCACGTGTCACATCCTGGTGATGCCACGTGTCATCCTTGTCAACATTTTTCCTTGTTTGGCCAAAAATTCATAATGCCATAACTTCCTCGTACGACGCCCATTTGACCTTGTTCAGGCATTGTTGGAAATCTTACGACGAGAGCTTCGACATGATTACAATTGCACATGTCAACACATAGTCACTTGCCACATCAACACACATTCAATTGTCATGTCACTAGTCGTACAATGCCACATAATCAGTGGTACATTGCCACGTCACTCGGTGTACAGTTCCACATAATTGGTTCATACAGTGCCACATCATCAATCTGTATAGTCCACGTGTCACATCCTGGTGATGCCACATGTCATCCTTGTCAACATTTTTCCCTGTTTGGCCAAAAAATCATAATGCCATAACTTCCTCGTACGACGCCCATTTGACCTTGTTCAGGCATTGTTGGAAAGCTTGCAACGAGAGCTTCGACATGATTACAATTTCATCAGATTTTGAGAACATCAATTTTTCTTGATCAACAGGTCGTCTTAGATCAATCTTAATAATAATTTTATTGATATTGTCCTATGTTAAACTTTTAAAATCAACGAAAAATTTACACGAGATGTATAACTAATAGTCCGTCAACCCACAAACTCATTGCTATAGTCTCCCTCATTGCTATACCCCTGCATTGTCTCCATTATCATATCTCCCATCATAGCATTAAGAATCCAAAAAGACTAAACAAATTTATATTATAGCTCCCATCATAGCATTAAGAAGCCAAAGCAACTAAACAAATTTATCGTGCATATATATATGTATGTGTGTGTGTGTGTGTGTGTGTCTTAATGGATAGTTCAAGAGATTAGAGTAGGATATTTAAGTATTGTGCATCCACTTGCTCACATGTTATTGGTTGTTTGGAATTCAAAAGTAAAGATGAATCTGTGGGTACCTATTTTAAATTGGGATGGAAGGGTTTATGGTCTTTGTGTATGTGGTTGATGTATCCAGAACAAGACCTATTTTTTCATTACTCTCATTTTTTGACAAGTAGAAGCTCAATACCCACTTTGGAAAAACTGGGAAAAAAACGTTGAGAAAGACAAACTTCATTCACTTTAGCGTATTGAAGGCATATCATGCTAGGTTGGAAGCATGTGTATCTATTTATGTAATTTCAACTTCATTTGTTGCAAATAGTATCTCTTTTCTAAATTTCATTTATACTTGAACGTGGACGTGGACGTTCAAATTTGTTGCAAATAATACACTTAAAATTTGCATTGCATTTGTTTCTCATAATATGTTTCCTTTATGGGTTTCAAAGTGCCAATTCTATTAGGTTTTTTTATGGGTCGTTTTCACTGCAATTCGATGACATTTGTTTTTCTTTGTGGGAAGAAATGTGTTTATGTGTGCATGTACCACAAGCTCGTCTCTCTATTCCCAGAAGTTATTCTTGTGGGAAGAAATGTGTTTGTGTGCATGTACTACAAGCCCGTCTACCTATTCCGAGGAGCTATTCAAAGTCCTGTGGAGCAATTTGCCACGCAACCTCTAACTGACCAGTTCTAACAGATACATTTTTCCCCATGAGGCCAAAAGCGTTGTCTCCTTGCGCTCTTAGATGCCCCTTCAGCGCCCCGATGCAGATGTAACCCACTGGACATACAAAGTTAGAGGAGAATATTTTTAGTTAAGCAAGCAGAATTGGATGAACATTAACAACACCTCCCATGAATTGGAAGGAGATCATGTGGATGAATTTCATAAGCGTTATGCAGGCCTCGTCAGACCCATTAGTCCTCTCCTACCGAACTCTTTTCTAAGCGACCAACATCTCACCACTCCAACAACTTGACTATCCTCAGTGGAGTTATAGTGGTTGGACCACTGATCACACAAATCAGTAATTTACGTCTCTTTTGGTAGCCAAAGTTTTATCTTTTCTTCTTAGATGATTTTATTAGTGTTGGGTTAGAGGAAAGTGGGAAACCATTTCTTTAGGTCATGAAATTCCCATATTCTAATGAGAACAATCCCACCCTTGATGGCTTTTACAGGTGCAAAGAGCAGAAAGGTCGCATAGTAAGTGGATGGACAAATCAATTTGCCATCCTTTCTCACCCTTCTATGGTGATTTTTATTATTCATTGTGGTTTGAAGTGTATGCTTGAACTAATCTCCACTAGGGTTCCTCTTCTATGTTGGCCATTGTTCATAGAACAACAGTTCAACGCGAGCCTTCTCATGAACAAAACCAAGGTTGGAATTGAGTTTTTCAAGCATGATGAGGATCAAATGGTTACAAGATACGAATTAGAGAAGTCTATGAGGATTCTGATAGACGATGATCACATTGGAGATGAAAGAGTAAAATTGTTGAAGGAAAACTGTAAAAATCTTAAGGAATTGGCCAAGAAATCAGTATTGGTAAATGGGTCTTCATCTAAGAATTTTGATATGTTTCTAGAAGACATCATGTCACTTCAAAATATGGAAATCCTAATTTCAAATTCCATAAAACTGCACTTGCTACAGTAGAAGAATTATAAGGACATGGACATGGGTTTCAATATTATTATTGAAGTCATCACTAAACCATTCCTAACGAACACAACGAAGAACTGTGTTGGTGAATCTGCACTATCGGATAAGGTATTTAAGAAACTGTTGTGTAATAAGGTTATATTGTTTCAATTTGAAGCAACAAGTTAACTGGGCATCTAATTAGTTGAAGTTGAAAGAGATCTTGATCGATTGATGAAGGAAAGCATCTAATGATTGGTTGAAAGAGACCTCTATGTACGAGAGAAAGTCTTTTTTTTGGTAAATAAAAGTAAAATGAATTATGTCCCTTTAAAGAAAAATGTTAAAGACGCAAAATATCTTTCGCACTTTATTTATAAAAATAAAATGAAACATATATGTAACAAGTGAAATTAGCGGCAATGCTTCTTATACCTTCCTCTTAGAAATATTTTAATGTAATAGTTGCATATAGTCTAAAGCAATAAGTTTGACAAATCCATTTTACAATAATGATTATAAAGTAGTATGTTTGAAAAAATAAACTTGAGCCACCTCTACATGAATTGACATACATACTAGTTGTAGTTGTAGTATAGGATTAAACTTTTTTATATAATATAGAAAAAAAATACATAATTTAAATTGAAAGAATAAAATATAATAAATATTAAAAATGAGCCCCAGATGGGGTGACAGATGGAGCATATACACCATATGATGTTAATGCAACCAACCACTGCACTCCTCCCTTCATTCATGCCGATGAAGAGCATTAACGGTGCAAGGATGGTGGTGTGCCTGCGATGTGTGGGAAACTTAATGAGTGGATTAGATAGGGCGTCAAATTGTTTCAGTGTTGGTACGAGGAGGATGGAGGTCGTCATCTCACACTTAATGGCGCTCTCCATGACCAGAATGGATCACTTATTGGAGGTAAAGCATGGTTTTTGTTCTCCATTGTTTACTTGGGCATTGTGGATGGTTTCCTCATCTCTCAGAGGGGCTCTCTTTGCTCATGGCTCCCTGTCTTATTTGTCCTGTATCTCTTCGCCTTCTAATCATCTTCCTTTCTCCATTCCATGCAAGAGGGGTAAAACAAAGTGCAGTCCAACTTACTATAGCTTCGTAGCTCACCGGCTTCGACCTGGTCCGCCTCCTTCGTCAACTCCACCTCCTCTCACTAGCCCAGTCCCCACGGGTTTTCCTTCTAGGGATTTTCCCTATACATTTCATAACAAGGATATGGAAGACATTTACCCAATCTTCATTGAAGAGGAATTCCCTCTAGTGCCCCCCTCGGTTGCCTCCATACTCCCAATTGATTGCTTCTTTAACTATACATAGTTCTATCTTCAATTTCCCTCAAGAGGAAGGTGTTGTTCCTACACTGGTCTTCGAGGAAACTGGAAGTTGCTTAGTTATGGAAGAGGCTCCTCCTTTGGTGCTAGGCGACATGGTTCTGGAAGCAACCTGTCTAGAATCTGCGCTTAACCCAGACGTGTATATAGTGCCCAAGGCACCCCCTTTGTGTGGTTTCTCAACGGATCAACTATAGCTAATTTTCGACTTGAGAAGGGATGTTGCAGATCAGCTTCTCCGCCAGGACATCCTTTGTCGTCGATTAGATGCCTTCTTTGACTCTTTTTCAAGCGAGCTTGTCAAGAGCATGTGCCCAACCTATTGTCAGCCTTATGTGTTTGCGCCAGCCTGGTCTCACCCCCCAAATAGTGATGGAAACCCGGGTTTCTCCAGTGTATGATTTTTTTCTTATCCTGTCTCTTTTTGTTCGCAATAGTCATCATTTCAGTGTTAGGCAGACCCAACACCAAAACAATAGCTTTCATAGTTTTTGTATTGTGTCATATATTTACTTTATTGTAAACATGGATGCTTTCTCAAGCTTGAAGCTGGTTCTGGTTTACATCTGTTTGATAGAACTGGCTACAAGCCTCGATATATGCACTAGTTTTATGGTTATCTAAGGTAATACAATTTTATTTACAAAAAAAAATATTGAAAATGAGAAAAAACTATAAAATCATTTAAAATAATGCTTAAAGTACTTGTTTATGGTAAAAGTACTTAATACTCAACTAAAATATTTTATTTATTTATGATAAAAGTATTTAATACACAATTAAAGTACTTGTTTATGGTAAAAATACTTAATACTCAACTAAAATACTTTATTTATTTATGATAAAAATATTTAATACACAATTTAAAGATTAAGATAATAGAGTACAATACTCTAACTTCTTTTGTATTTCTAATAGTTTTACATGTTTAATAATCTTAAATTTTTTTAATTATAAAATATAAAAGCTTGTATTAATAATATGTAATAAATTTGTGTTGTATTAACAATCAACTTTGTGACTGAACATTTAAGCCAAAAATAGAAATATGTTATGGTATTAATATCCGATCATGAAGTTAAAAATTTAAAGAAAAAATAAAAATAAACTTTCTCTAATAAATATAGGAACTGATTTATTTTTTAAGCTAAAAGTCTACTTCTATTATATTATTTAGAGTAGAGAGAAAATATATAGGAGGCTACGAAAAAGGAAATGGGGTCTTATCTAGCCTATCGCTGTAAAACGAGTATATCGATTTTTCATGATGATGCAAATATTTTAATGATTAATAATTAAAAAAATTGAAATATATAAATATAATTTTTAAATAAGTAAATAGAATAAATATTTTTTTAATAATATAATGAAATAAATATTAAAAAATAAAATATGATACATAAAAGAAAGGCGTTGTTTAATTATTCTAGGTTTTGGTTTTTTCCTTATAATCGTGGATATGAATCTGCAAGAAATTACAATTTTATGTTGTTTAAATTGTATTTCTGAATGCAAAAATAAATTTGGTGTGTTGAAAAACCCCTAAAACGTTTAAATTATCATTAAAATAAACTTTCAATTTATACTCTAAAAATAATATCTTAATTTAATTCTTAATTTGTAATGAGAATAATTATTATTAATTAGTATCTATAAATATGAATCATACTCTAATTTATATGACATTTAAAAAATTTATTTATATTTTAAAATTAAAAATGATGAAAAAAAGTAAAATTATTAAATATGAGTGTGTTCCACCCAATTACACACTATAACGAGAGGATACTCCATTACAAAACAAGGCTATAGAGTAGAATATACATGTCGTTATGTAGGAATTGAGAATGACTAAATGCCCACGACTTTTGAAAGGTGTTGCTTGCTTGTACCATAGTTATGAAGGAGTTGTGAGCTTGCTCAATACTTGTTTATGTTTATGCTCATGCTTTTCGTTTTGTTGGTCGAGCTTTTCCTGCTTATTACAATTGATTCAAATTATAGCATTTTTTTTTACTAGTAACAGGGTCACCGTCTGTCAACCATTTGGCCGACCACAATAGTGGCGCGCCTAACCCCGACGAACCCAACCCTTGACCTCATGACAAAGGACCAATGGCTTGGCAGTGGGGGGATTCAACCAACTAAGCTACCCGACAAGGCTAAAGAAAGAGTTTATTAAGGCATGTTGCTTATATTTAACGAATACAACAAAGTTGCTTATATTATCTCTTAGGATTTTGTTTTAATATTGTATATAGCTAATAATTGTATTAGTTAAAAAATCAAAGTTGATTATATTATTTCATAGAAAAAATATTTTAATATTGTATATAGTTTTAAATTTTATTTTAATATTGTATATAATTTATAATTATATTAGTTAAAAAGATTAAAGTTGATGATATTACTTCCTAAGATTCTATTTTAATATTATATATAGTTAATAACTGTATAACAAGTAATTGTAAATAATTATATAATTAAAAAAAATCACTCAAAGATTTTAAATAAAGTATTTATTATGTGAATATAACAATGTTAAAGACATAAGGTAAAGATATCTTATTTTTGTTTTTTAAATTTTTTGTTTTAAAGATGAAATCTGCGAAAGGAATGTAAGATATATTATTTTTGTTTTTAAAGTTTTTTTGTTTTAAAAATGAAATATGCTAAACGATAAAAAGGAATTAGAAAAAAAATCAAAATTGTCTTACTATTATAATATAATTGTTTATAATTGTTATTTTTCATTAGTATTTTAGAGAGCGAATTTGTAGAGCGTGTCTTGTATGGAATATTTGTTTTATGGATCTGAAAATTTTACAGAGAATATTAAAGACTATACTCTAACCAACACATTTGGTCTTACTAAATTTGGATATGTTATGAAAAAGTTATGACATTTTTACCCAAAACACCTGTTTTAGACTAGTTTCAAGACTAGCCACAAACCCTATTTTCCACGGAGTGTAACTCCAAAAATACCACGACCCACAAGCTGAAATTCCTACCACGGCTATTTGGATATGTTTCCTCAATGACCTCCCAATTTCACACTCTGAATCATTCTAGAAAAAAAATTATTGCGAAAATGGTGAGATGACTTGTAAATAACATGCCTTAGAAAACATCATCAAAAGAATTTATCATTCCTTGAATTTCGGTCTTCTTTACTTCACCTTCCCTCTGAAATTTGGCTTAGATATCCTTTGGTTACCTCATTCACCTATAGATATTAAATATTCTTAAGTGTGATTAAAATGAGAGAGTCTTGCCTCTTATTTATACTCTCCAAGTAGCTTCCTTAGAAGCATATTCTAGGCCACTTTGTCCATATAGTCACCTATGTCCAACTTTGCCAAATTTTCCACTTGTCCATGTATCCAATAACCACTTGACCACTTAACCCATTTTCCTCATTTTAGAGTTAACCTTCTTATAATCACTTTCCATAATTAAAAAGTTGTCTATTTACTTTATTATTTAAATAATCCTCCTTGATTTTATCACTTCACTTTATTATTTAAATAATCATCTTTAATTTTTTCACTTCACTTTATTATTTAAATAATCTTATTTGACTTTGTCACTTCGCTTTATTATTTAAATAATTTCTTCTTTGCAAGCACTTTGACTTCTTTGACCTTTTGGGGTTTCAAGCCAATCATATGAGGGTCCTTCAACTTCGTAAGACCGTAACTCTCAAACCGTGAGGAGTTATGTGACGTTCCACATACCACCGGAAATGACATGACATGTATTATCCATATAGAATAGTCTTACCTGCAAATATATCAAAACTCATACCATTATACATAAAACAAACTTGGGTCCATCACCCAAACCTTTGTGCTACCGGACTTTCTTCAAGGGTTGACATCAATGACAACCAACCCAATTAATCAACAATATCCCCCTTTGACATTGATGGCAACACTATGATGCAATACTGAAATCATATCACTCATACTCCCCCTGGAACCATTATTGCATCTCTGTGACCAACGCTCCCCCTGGAACCATGCCTCTGTCATCTGCATCTGATAAATCTGTCCCCCTTTGTCATCAATGGAAAAGGTATATTTCCATTCGGGGCTGCTCCCCCTAACTGACTCGTCTGATTTCCCAACCTGAATTGTCCTCTTTATGGTGCTTCCTCGTATACATCTAAGACATGTAAGATAAGCATTCAAAAGCGTTCATTTTGGAGTAGAAATAACTCTGAGTCTCTGGCGAAGATACTCAAAGGCTTCTCGTGGAAGCGGTTTTGTAAAGATGTCTGCCACTTGTTCTTTTGTGCTCACATATTCATCTCTGATGTTATTTTCTGCAACATGTTCTCGTAGAAAGAGATACTTGATTGGAATGTGCTTCGTCTTGGAGTGCATCACCGAGTTCCTTGAGATACTGATGGCGTTTGTATTATCACAATAGATTGGAATGGGCTCATCATAATCAACTTGTATATCTGTCAGAGTTTGTTTCATCCATAGAACCTATGTACAACTTGATGTTGTTGCAATATACTCTGACTCGGCTGTAGATAAAGATATTGATGATTGTTTCTTGCTTAGCCATGATACTAAACACTCACCCAAGTAGAAAGTTGCTTCATTGGTGCTTCGTCGGTCATCAATGCAACCTGCCCAATATGCATCTGTGTGGGCAATAAGTGATAGATCCTTTTATTTTCGATACCATAATCCAAACTCTTTTGTTCCTTTGAGATATCTGAAAATCCTCTTCACTGCTAATACAAGTGATTCCTTTGGTGCTGCTTGAAATCGTGCCACCTGCCCAATTGCCTGCATTACATCTATTCTGGATCTTGTCACATATAATATGCTACCAATCATTGACCTGTATTGCCTCTGATCTGTAGACTTTGAATCATCATATTTTCTCAACTTGCAACTGGTTTGCATGGGAGTGATAACTGGCTTGCAATCTTCCATTCCGAACCTCTTTAGCGTTTCTTTGATATACTTGGTTTGAGAAATAAAAATGCTTTGGTTGCTTTGATGTATCTGAAGACCCAGAAAGAAGGATAGTTCTCCAAGGAATGACATTTCAAATTCATTCTACATGTCCTTTGTAAATTTTTGGCTTAATCTGTTATCAGTACTTCCAAAAACAATATCATCAACATAAACTTCAATTAATAAAATACTATCTTGAGTTACCTTGATGTAGAGGTTGTTGTTTGCACTTCCTTTTCTGAACCGTGCATGTTGTATATATTTATCTAGTCTAGAGTACCATGCTCTAGGAGCATGTTTTAGACCATACAAGGCCTTCTTTAATTTACACACATAATCTGCATTCTCTGACAACTGAAATCCTTCTGGTTGTTCAATGTAGACTTCTTTTTCAAGTTCCCCATTCAGAAAAGTTGATTTTACGTCCATCTGATACACTTTAATATTTTTGGAGCATGCATAAGCTAAAAGCAATAAGATTGTTT
>ML789935.1:161582-183436 GCA_009831015.1 Picea engelmannii | reverse complement strand
CTCCCTGTCTGTCGGACTCTCTTGTGTCGAGGCCACCTTCGGACCTTATTTCCATTTGTAAGGCCTGCTTGTCTTGGACCTCAGGCTCAGGGGAAGTGGTTTTCTCGGGACCTTTTTCCTCTTGAACTCGCACCGGGGTGCTATAAGCGGGTTCCAGACTCTCGTTGTCACTGTAAATATGTATAAGAGTGCTCAAGGGATTGGGCGCTTATGTCTCTATCGAGACTCGACCTGTCTCTGGTTGTGTTGTCCCTTCTTCTGAAGGATCGATCGACGATGTTGCAGGTTCAGGGTTGCCTAACCCATGGGCGTTGTCGGGGACTGTGGACCCAGGATCATTTGACTCCGTCGGGATACTTTGAACGACAGTTGAGACTGCAGGTTCTATGAAAAGATATGGGTCATCCCGCATCTATTTCATCAGCAACTCGGTTTGCTGAAGTAACAACAGACCCCTTTCTCATGCAGCTTGATCTTCCGGGAGGTCCCTGATTTGTACCGGGGATTCCTGGTGAGTTCCCGCAGCTTCAATGTATTCTTTGGGATCACTTATTTCTTCATCCAATTCATATGCAATTGCTCCTCCCGGGTGTCGACTAATTTCTTGAACTGCTTGCTCTAGAAATGTTGCTTGTTCTTTGTGGCTCATAGCTCTAAACCTGGTTCCTCGAGGATCAAATTTCCTAGAAGCCACCACATTTCAGTCTTGGGCGTTCTCAGTAAATATTTCATCCTCGAACAGGATGATACCTACGACGCGTGTTGTAGAACCAATCCCTTGGGATCGTGTTTGCGAAATCAACCAGTTTGGAACCGAAATTCCAATTGACCTAGCCCGAGTTGTTTAGCATGCACGATATCTTTGACCATGCAAAATCCGATATGAAACCCATACGGTATGAAAGCCCACTTCTTGTCTTTTACTAAAGTTGCATTGTATCCTTGAAGGATGGTTTGATAGCAAATTTCCCCTAACACTAGCCGGTCGGGAACATAAATGGGTAATAAGTGGGGTGCCCCTGTGGTGCCAAAAACCCTTATGTAGGTTTCTCGTTCATCTAAATACCAGTGGCCAATTTTGGTTATAACCTTATTTGCTTCATCTGACAATCTAGGGCATTCATTCCTGAAGAGCAAGAAGTATGTGCGTGCAATAAACTGATCACAGATAACAGGATAGGATTTCTTGTACCTTTTTTCCCTAGGATGTTGAAGTATACATGGACCGCAAGCTCCGAAGAGTGCCAATTCAGGTTCATCCTGGTGAAAGCGTTCCTGGCGCAGATGATGTCCCGTAGATACGAGGCCATGTAGAAGGCGGGGGTATCTCCCTCCTTTGGAACCTAAGCCTGTTTTATGCAGGCGCTCAACTGCTTGGAGATGATGGAACCCCAATTGAAGCATGTGCCTGAAATGGCGACTGTAAAAGCCAAAGGCATCCAAGCCTTTGAAAATCGGGAGCAGTCTTTCTCCCCATGTAACCTGCAAAGTAGATCCATGAGATATATGTATGGTTACCTGAGATTGGTTGTTGGATACCAGCCAACAGTCCGGTTTGTGAATTTTTGTCTTCTCTCCACCAAGACGACATGATTTTGTTGGTATCGTGTGACGCATAGAAACTCAAGATGAAATCAATACTCAAATTTAGCTCAGAATCTTTGAGCTTATAGTAACTTTGAACCTCTAATGGTAGGAAGGCTCCGACGCATTCATCATTATCATCATTGATCAAACATTTTTGGGCATCAGTGTGGTCAATAATCCACTTCAGGAGCTCGATGCAAGGAAAGACTGGAGACTGACTTGCCAACATGTGCAGATAATCTTTGCGAATGTTGGGGAGGACTTCGTCTTCGAGTTTCCTCGTTTCAGGATCGCTATGCAGGGTATATTTGAGGGGTTCTTCTTTCTTGAATTTCTTGAAAACTTCTTCCCAACGAGGAAATGCCATCTTGGCTCCAATACTTGCCTTTGTATCTCCGAAAGCTGGGGGCTGGACAAAGGGCTCCTTGGTGATTCTCTTAATGAAGGACACTGGCTTGGGAGCGAATTCTAATTGTTTTGCAACTGATGGGGAGGAGCCTTCTCCTACTTCTGATTCTTGCATCTTAGGGGCTCTCAGGGATTTCCTGGTGGAAGGCTTCTTTGGAGGCATTGTTCCTATAACACTTTCTATGATAAATGCTTAATACTCACTGAACTTTGGGTGTTTTATTCTGGGTTGTTGGCTTAACTCTTTTGTTTGTTCTTAATTTCTTGTTGCGCAGAATGGGACCATGCGCAATGAATCGAACAAGATATAACTAGAGAGGTACTACCAGTCATATCGATCAGTTAATACAAGTAATAAATGTAAATTCAAAATAAATTACCCTTGAATTTATGCAAATAAACCTTAACTAATTGACGACAGAGGCACGGGAGAAGATACATTGTATCGGTGGGTTTAACAGATCCTTTTGATTCATGCACGAATTAGTAACTAATGCGTGATCTACAAATTAACTACCAGCTTTGAATGTGGCGTATCTGACACATAAGGAGGTAAAACATATTGTCATGTCACATCACTCTGGCGTAGGGATTGAGGATCGACTGTTTACTCCTTACCTCTGCGCGGTGTTTATTATTACACATTTTTCTGCCGAAACTGAATGGATCGACCTTTGGCGAAATCCTTCCTGAGGTTGTTCGTGGGAAAGAAACGCTTTCATCGGTCGACGCCGAGGAGGGTCAATACTCAGCTACTTTGACTTTCCAAACTATTTTCACCACCTTTATCTTTCACCGGTGTTGAATTTCTCAAGTGAGTCAGGGAAACTTTGGGTCGTCGATTCGTGCAGACAGTCGACGAAGAAGATTGAGTGGTACCCAAAAATGAAAATGTTCATAGATTTTTGAGGGTGTGTTGAGTGCTCAACAAATGGCTGGGCGAATGCAAAATCTCTGATTCCTCTTTTCTTCCCACACATAATTTATTCATATCTACATATATTACAATATATTTATTTATTTATTTTTATTTATTATTATTATTATTATTAATTTTTTATTTTATTTTATTTATATTATTCAATGAAAGTATCGTTTTAGGGCTTGGCCATTTACTGGGAGGGTGTCAAGTTCCCCCCTCGGGTTTTGCAATCGATAGGTACCTGCCCCGATTCTCTCAGCTACTTGGAAGGGTCCAAGCCATAGGCTTTGAAACTTAGAGTGTTTTCCCTTAGGTTTGTTTGCTTTGTCCCACTTAAGCACTAAGTCTCCTACCTCAAAGATCTTTTCTTTAGCCTTATGCTTATCAAACCATCGTTTCACTATCTTTTGGTGAGCCAAGAATTTGGACTTAGCTTTTTCTCTCTCTTCCTCCAACATGAGCATAGTGTTGATTCTCTGTTGCATGGACGACGAGGGTTCTTCATGGGAGTCTTGGGCCAATTGAAGAGATGGCAAATAGAGCCCGTTCGGAAGGGTAGTTTCTTGCCCATAGACTAAGAAGTATGGGGAATTTCCTATGGCTTCTTTGGGTGTGACCCTATCAGCCCATAGGGCATTATCAAATTGATTATGCCAATTTCTCTGGTTATCTGTAACCGTCCTTTTTAGTATCCTTGCCAGGTTTTTATTAGTCGATTCTGCCACATCGTTTCCTTGCGGGTACTAATTTGCAGAGTACTTGATTATAATTCCTTTATCCAGGGCAAACTTAGTCAATAGGGTAGAAGAAAAGTAGGTTGCATTATCAAAGACCAGAACAGAGGGGATGCCAAATCTTGTTCTCAGTTGTTGTTCTATAAATTGGATTACTACCTTCTCATTTACATGAGTTAGAGGAATGGCCTCTACCCATCTGGTGAAATAGTCGGTAGCAGTAAGAATGTACTTGTGGAGTTTTGAAGAAATAGGAGTAATTTCTCCTATGATATCCAACCCCCACTACTCAAAAGGTCTGGAGACAGTCATGGGATGAAGTGGGATTGCTGCCCTTTTCTCCTTTTCGACACTTAATTGATAAGTCTTGCAGTTCCTAGTGTGGGTATGAGCATCTTTAAACAAGGTGGGCCAGTAATAGCCGGCTCTCATAATCTTATGGGCGATAGTGTTCCCTGCAAAGTGTCCTCCGACAGGACCGTCATGGAGTTTCGTCGACACCTTTTCTGTGTCTTCTCGTTCGAGACATCTCAATAATACCCCATCATAGTTGATCCGGAAGAGTACCGAATTTATAAGACAATATTGTGCAGATTTCAATCTTAGGGCTCTATGTTCCTTAGGGTTGAGGTTCTCGGGACAAGCCCCGTGATGCAAAAGATAAGTCAAATCCTTGTACTGGGAGTCTTGTCTTGGGGAGATGTATGCTACTTCGTTGCACCATAGTACCATTTCGTTTTCCCACCCAGAATCTTCATTTGCTTGATCTCAGGCTTCGGCTGCGAGCTTACACATACCTTGTCCTTTTTACTATCTTGGCAGGTTTTATATCTAGATCAAATTCCTAGACTACTGCCATCCAGTTCCCCCTTCTTTCCCCCATTTCTTGTTGGGTAAACAGGTATCGGAGCGCAGGGTGCGACACAATCACCTTAGTGTGATTTTTAAGAATGTAGGACCTGAAATGATCTACTGCCTTATAGACCATGTAGGCATATTTATCTATGGCAGGATAATTGAGCTCGGCTCCTTGAAGATTAGTACTCATAAAGGACACTGGGGCTTCGTTGTTATCATCATCTTTTTGGGTCAAAACTGTCGCTAACGATTGGTCGGAAGCGAAAGTATAAAGGGAAAAGTTTCTATTAAAATCGGGACTTCGCAACACCGGAGCCTGAGATATGGCAGCTTTGATATTGTTGAAAGCGTCTCTTCGCTCATCATCCCACTTGAAAACAACATCCTTGCGAGTCATCTTTTGTAAGGGTTTGATAATTTCAGCGAAATCGGGGGTGAATTTCCTCACAAAGTTGATTTGCCCGAAAAGGGACTGCATGGCTTTCTTGTTATGGGGTAGCGGGAGTTGAGCTATGGCCTTAATTCGTTCTGAATCTATGCGGATACCTACTTGAGATATAATATGAACTAATAGCTTACCTTCCTCGACAATGGAGATGGTTTTCTTAGGATTTAGTGATATACCGTATTTTCGACACCTTTCGAAAATCTGAGTTAAGTGTTGGATGTGTTCTTCCCTATTCTTCGAATACACTGTTACGTCATCTAAATATACTAACACGCACCTATTGATAAGGTCCCGAAAAGCCACGTCCATGGCCCTTTGGAAGGTTGCTCCTGCATTGATTAACCCGAAAGGCATGCGTTTATAAGCGAAGTTTCCCCATTTGGTTCGGAAGGTGGTTTTTAAACGGTCTTCCTCTGAAACCAACACTTGGTTGTAGCCTGAGAAACCGTCTAGTAAGGAAAAAATCTTTGATCCCAACACGGTCTGCAGGAGTTGCTCCATCGGCGGGACCAGATAATTGTCCTTCTCTGAAGCTCTATTGAGGTTCCAAAAATCTACGCATAGTCGGATTTCGCCCGACTTTTTCCTTACCGGAACGAGATTTACCACCCAGGCAGAATGTTTGACCTGAAAAATTATCCTCGCGTATAGAAGCTTCCTTAATTCCTGATACATGAGAGGCTCTAGGGACGGGTGATACTTCCTGAACTTTTGTTGGAAAGGTTTCATTTCGGGTTTCAACGGGATAGTGTGTTGAATAATTTGGCTATCATACGTTTTCAAATCCTTGTAGGACCATGCAAAGACATCCTGGTATTGTCTGAATAATTTGAGGTAGGCTTTCCTCTCTTCCTTAGACATAGTTTTGTCGAGATTAACATTCTTCGGGTTCTCTGGAGTCCTAAGATTCACAGTTTCATGGAGGGGGCAAGAGCTACCATTCTTCGCATTTTTGGGTCCTTTAAAATGATCCTTTAGATCAAACAGACTTTCTAGATTAGCTACTCCCTTTGGGATTGTGTGAGCCTTCAGCTTTCCAACATCTTGTCCTGTTTGGGGATTAGTTTTAGTTGTTTTCTCTCAGAACTCTTCATCATCTATGGCTAGGTCTTTGAAACTGTCTTTGTTGGTCAAGAAGTTTATGATTTGCTCGTCACCCTCAAAGTCTTTCCAATTGGAAGAATTGATCGGCACCAACGGTTTGTAGAGCAGCTCTACAGTGAATCGGGAGGCTTCATAATATTCTAGAGGCGATAGTCAGGACGCGGCTATGGCCAAGGAGTCGGCAAGAACGTTATTTTCTCTCGGGATTGCGGTAACATTCAAAGCGTCAAAGCGCTCTATTAGCCTATGCACCTCCTGCTGGTAGTTCTTAAGAAGAGGTGAATTACAATGAATAGTATTCCTCACTTGTTTAACAATGATCTCATAATCCACGAAAATCTTCAATTCCTTGACACCCAGATCTATGGGTTTCTTTAATCCTTGCACTAGAGCTTCATATTCGGTAGTGTTGTTGGTACATTCTAATTCTAGCCTCCAGGATAGGAAATAACGTTGTCATTTAGGATTGATAAGGATACACCCTGGTCCTGACCCTTCTTATGATTTAGATCCATCAAAGCAGAGGGTCCAAATCTGTGGAAGGTAATCGCCCTTTCTTCATTCTATACCGATTCCTTGCTTACCGATCTCTCGTCCCGTAAGCTCGATCGCAGGATTTTGGGAAAAGAGAGCATTCTCTATCGGCGTCGGCAGTTCCTCTTGAAAGATTATTTCGGAGTTTTGGGTAAGAGGAACAACAGAAACTAGAGGAACAAAGTCCCCAAAGTGGGAATCACAGGAGTAATTGCCCAATACCGGGAAATCGGTAGATGCGGGTTCGTTCGGTGTTTCTAGGTCAGTGATCGTATGCTTCAAATATCTCTCTTTGTCAATTTTGATGATGTTATTGTATCCCTTTAGTGGTAACCAAAGGTGTGCCAAGTTCGTACTAAAATATCCATTCATCTTTTCAGACCTATCACGACTCAACAGTAGTCCATATGCCTCCGGGATATCTACTACAATGATGTCAATTATTTGCACAAAATTAGGATGTGTTGCTATCCTGATCATTACATCTTTGAGTTCTCCCATAACTTTGACTTGGGTTTTGTCCAGTTGTATGACATGCATATCACTTCTGAGAGGGACAACACCCAGTTTATTACAAACGACCAAGGGCATTACATTAGAGGACGCCCCAGAATCTACCAAGCAATTGTGAAGATTCTTGTTAAAAACTTCGAACGTTAAAAGGAAAGGTGGTACAAAAGGCTTCTCCTTCCTACCTTCTGAGTAGGTATTTATGGTTGGCTTGCTTGCCAAATCTGTCCAGGACAGATCCTTCTTCTAGTCGTTGCCTGTAGTCGGGTCTTCTACCGAACTCAGAGCTTGCAACAAAAAGTCTTTCTGCTGAGGAATCCTACATATTTCCACAACTGATATATTAGCCTTCAACTTTTTCAAATCTTTGACTACGTTGTAATCTAGCTTGGGAAATTCCTTGGTATGGATGCTTATGGATTTTTCGCCACGAGAGAAAGGTATTTTCGGACGATCGAGAGTTAACTTATATTGTGGGGCCCAGGCGACGTCGATATTTTTTTAGTCGGGTTGACTTTTACTATGCGTCTATGCTACCGAAACTTCCGTGGGTTGTTATCGAGACTCAAACAGATCATCCAAAGACGTGATTACGTCGGGATCCCATACCAACATGGTTGTGTCTCATGGTGGGTCAGCTTCTTCTTGATCGGTAATATTAATGGCCGAACTGCTTGACTGTTCGGTCAATGAGACTTCGTCGAGAAAACAATTAGCCATTAAATTCATGGCGTGGACCCATTGAGGGCATTCTCTTTCAGAGTGGTTCTCCTAGTGATAGGTGTAGAAAGAATCGGACGCAACATTCCCTAGGTCAATGTTTAGGTTGGCTGGGGGAGGCTCAATTACTTTGAAAGGATGGTTTCTTTTAAAGAAAGGCTTATAGGGTCTTTGGCCTTGGTTTCCTTCCCCTGTGCTTATTTTCATGTATATAATCTCATTTGATAGATTCTTGACCATACGTTGCAGATCTTCTATATCTCCATTACCTTTATCGGGAGTTTGTTCAGCCGGTTTCCCCGGTGGTCCAGTCAAAAGGAGTCCTCTCCTAGGAGGGGGTTGACTTTATTTTCTTACTAGAGAGGCTTAGCCTTCTTTACATCCTTTCATCTGAAATTCTATCATCTTAGCCTCTTCAAAATTCACCGCGAGGGTCTGCTTGGCAGCTCTTTTAACGAACATGGAAATAGAAGCCGAAAGCGCGTTGGGATAAACCTCGATCTACAATTCTTCACTGGGTTTCGCCGCAGGCTAGAACTTGTTTAAGATGGTCGTGAATCTTTGATTGAAATCTTTGACCCTTTCTTTTGGGGTCATGGTGGCTGCGAACAACTCGGCCATCGGGGCTCCTGTAGTAGTTTCTTCTGCAAATTTGTCTATAAAGTCCTTTTGGAATTTAGTCCAACTAGTTATAGATCCTACCGACAAATTAAAATACCACGTGGAAGCAGAGTTTTCAAACATGTAGGGAAAAAGTCTACATACTATGTCTTCATGTTGAACGTTCATAAGTCTGATCACAGGTATGAATTTCTTGATATGATCTTCAAGAAATCCTGAAGTTTCAGGGTCGTACTTGGGGAGCAGTTTTTTTGGGTGTCGGGGAAGATTGTGTACTTGTCCAGGGACGGCCACGGCGTCTCTGGCCAACGAAGGCTGGTTGTCTTGGAGTGGAACTTCTCTTTCCTCCTCACGATCGTTGTTCCCTTCCACATCTTCGGAGTCAGAGTCAAGCTCTTCTTCTTTCGAAAATTCGTCAGGCTCGAGGATGTCGTTGGGCTCGAGGATGTCGTCGGTTGGCATTTCGATGATGAGATCAAGAGGTTCTTAGATTTCGGTGATCGCGAAGTCTATTAAGTCTTCGACGAAGTGTACGAAAACTTTGTCGGGAGTGTTAACCACCGATCTGCTTTGTTGTTTTCTCTGAGGGAGGATGGGAGTTAAGGACAACACATCGATTTGTCGGGCGTAAGCTCTGGTGATTCTCCTGAATTGATTCACTTCCTCGTGAGGGAGGGCGTAGGGTATTTCAGGGTGAAAAGGTTCTTCCTCGGACTTGGGTGAGTTACCTGTTTTGGGAGTACTTAGTAAGTGTGGGTTGTCTATTCGATGACTAGCCATGCATGTGGACCCTTACGAATCTGTACGTTGTTTGAAATGTTATATAAGTTATATATTCAACCATTCATTCTCAGTCCTTCCTTCTAGCGCGAATTCTATTGATGGGTCTTATATCCCTTGATTCAATAGCAGGAACCAAACCCGCCACCGAGGCCCAATTAGACTTTGCAGCGTTTGTAATGGAATGGTTCTCTAGATCTTGCGATCCGTCCAAATTATCGATGGGCTTTGTGTTTTCTTGTGAAGGTTTTCCCTTCAAGTAGGACCGTTCTTTTTATTATTTTCTCTTGAGTGGGGCTGGTTTGAGAGATGCAAGCCAGCATAAGCCAATTTGAAAAGCAACAAGATTGAATTTCAACTACTGGTAAGGGGCTGAGCTTGGGATAACCCGCTGCTCGAACATGCAGATAGTAATTTTATACCAAAGGGCCTAGTAATAATACATTAACCAAATGAGCATCCAATTACTGCATGAGAATCTAACTAACAGAAAGAAAAACACATATGTAACCAAGATCATGGAAAGTAAAATAATTCATCTACCATAACATTCATTACATAACAACACAACGATTTATCTTCATCATTAGAGTAAAGAACATCAAAACATTGCACCAGATAACTTGACAACAAAATCGATTGCTCTTACTCATTTACTGCATCATTCGTGGAACAGGATAGGAAGTAATTCTTCTCCAACTCCAATCACATACATTTGATGAAAATAGCTTGTCTTTGGTCCAAAAGGACTTCTCAATTCATAGCAGTCTCAAAATAATTATCAACAAACCAAAAAGAAATGGTTCTTAATACAACCATCGACCCCTGACTAATCGGTCGATGTCTCTATTTATAATCCAAAATCCAACTGCAATCAACGACTAAATAAAATTCAGGCTAAACAAAAATTGCCACGTGGTGTGATCATCTAACAGTTTCTTTCAACAGTCCACCTGAGATGTCTCTTGAAAAGCGTGACTTCTTTCATATTCAAACCAGCCGATAAACAAATCTTCACAGGTTTGAGCCCATGGGAACCTGTGTTGTTCCATAGGGGTAGCATATACTCCTCTGATATCCATTGCATGCGTTCGGTACTTTACCAAACTGGAGTTCAGTTGTTGTAGCATGGCTCGAGCTCTGATCGGGTGTCCTGCAAATTGTTGCCGTTGCCCTGGCTTTGCATTGGTGACCTTTGTGCACTCTTCGGTCCAAAGCGAGTCTTGTATGGAGTGCATCTTGAACACATCGCTCAGGTTAGTGAATTCATCAAGGGTTCTGAATTCGGGGAGACCGACATCTTTCATTACTTTATTAATTTTACCCTAGTGTTTCTGGCACTTGGCCCATTGCTTTTGGATTTCTCGGTGTGGGTCCCGGGTCATCTTCTCCCAGTATTCAACGGATTTCTTCAGCAGTCGAGACTACTTTTGCCAACCAACCGAATGCCATGATTTTCCTTTTCTCAACCCTACTGAACTGGCTCAATGTATTCGAGTCTCTCTACCGCTTGTTGTGCCTTTTCATGCCACCTTTCCATCTCTTTGCATGTCACGAGTGCCATGAGAGTATCCTCCTGGAACTCGACTATGTTCTCGGTTAACAGGTGCCTCTCCTTCTTAAACACGTTATCAACTCCGTTGAACTCTTCCTTCAGATACATAGTGGTTTGTGTAGCTCTTTTATAGTATTGGACAAGATGGCGCAGGTGTTCAAGCTCCTCCCAGGTGTCGGCTAGTTCCTTTTCATCTCTCCTGGCTCTATCCTAAGCGTCATCTGAGAGGGTTTTTCCTACGTCGATCGGTTCGGACATGCGAGCATCTGTAGTGATGATTAATTTCTCTTCTATGGTAACCACGATGGATTGATCCAAAGTGATCCTTCGTTGTTTCATGGTCCTTTGAATGATGGCCTTCCTCTTTTGATCGTAGGAGATCGCATAGATGTCTGCTACTTCGTCTACCGGTTCTGGTATGTGTTGATCTCCCCATGAGAGGTTGTTTCTCAAGCTACCCTGCGGTGTATATTTTCTCAGGAGTGGGTTCTCGAATTTCTTTGCTTTGTTTTGTGGATTCGACCTCTACTTGGCATTCATCTGGCACTTGAATATTGGGCGTAATGGAGGCATCTGGTACAAACTCATTGCTTGCTTGGTCGTTGGTCATACAACTGCCGATTTTCTTTTGTGGAGTTTCGCCACTCGGTCTTGCTTCTGCTCCCTGACTGTCGGACTCTCTTGTGTCGAGACCACCTTCGGAACCTATTTCCATTTGTAAGCCCTGCTTGTCTTGGACCTCGGGCTCAGGGGAAGTGGTTTTCTCGGGACCTTTTTCCTCTCGAACTCACACCGGGGTGTCGTAAGCGGGTTTCGGACTCTCGTCGTCACTGTAAATATGTATAAGAGTGCTCGAGGGATTGGGCGCTTGTGTCTCTATCGAGACCCGGCCTGTCTCTGGTTGTGTTGTCCCTTCTTCCGACGGATCGATCGACGATGTTGCGGGTTCAGGGTTGCCTACCCATGGGCGTTGTTGGGGATTGTGGACCCAAGATCATTTGAATCGGTTGGGATACTTGAAAAATAGTTGAGACTATAGGTTCTATGAAAAGATACGGGTCATCCCGCATCCATTTCATCAACAACTTGGTTTGTTGAAGTAACAACGTACCCCTTTCTCATGCAGCTTGATCTTTCGGGAGGTCCCTTATTTGTACCGGGGATTCCTAGTGAGTTCCCGCAGCTTCAATGTCTTCTCCGGGATCACTTATTTCTTCATCCAATTCATATGCAACTGCTCCTCTCGGGTGTCGGCTAATTTCTTGAACTGCTTGCTCCAGAAATGTTACTTGTTCTTCGTGGCTCATAGATCTAAACTAGGTTCCTTGAGGATCTGCTTTCCTGAACGCCACCACATTCCAGTCTTGGGCGTTCTCAGTAAATATTTCATCCTCGAACTGGTCATGGGCATAGGGCCAATAGGATGATATATGCGACGCGTGCTGTAGAACCAATCCCTTGGGATCGTGTTTGCGAAATCAGCCAGTTTGGAACCGAAATTCCAATTGACCTAGCCCGAGTTGTTTAGCATGCGCGGTATCTTTGACCATGTAGAATCTGATATGAAACCCATACGGTATGAAAGCTCGCTTCTTGTCTTTTACTAAATTTGCATTGTATCCTTGCAGGATGGTTTGATATCAAATTTCCCCTAACACTAGCTAGTCAGGAACATGGTTCTTTCTCCTGTGTCGGAGATGGTTCTTGCTCCATGAGGTAATTAGCCCAGGTATCATGGTATGTGTCACTTTTGATCATCAAAACCATTGAATGTATGCATATGATTCCTTTTATTTCTAACAATTGCTTGGATCTTACACTATCCCACTTGACCATGTTTGGGGGGATTGACAAGGTGCCCTAGCAAGCCTGTATATGTAGGTTTTGGTTTGCAACTGGGGGGAATTTATGAAAATCCATCGTCCACTCCCATCGTAGTACCACTTTTTCATCTTGTTTTCCTGCTCACCTATCCCATTCCACTTGTCCAGACATTGGGTTGACCTATTCTCAGGATTGCACCTTATCTCGTGGGAAGAAGGGGATAAAGCCCCAGAAGGTAAAGGCAAGCTGGTAAAAGACAAAAGCCTAAAAATAAAACCTCGAGATGCCTCGCCCAGGGATCCCCGAGAAAGCAATAAAAAGATTCTCAGCAAGAAACAAGAGGGACCCGGAAAAATAATAAAACAAGGCCTAACCAGAGGATAGGGGATCTCATCATGAGCCAGCCTATTAGGTCCATGGGTATCTAACAGTATGACATTGCCATTAGCTGGTCACCACGCCAGGGCAGTGACTCTTGGTTGCAAGGCCAAGGGAAAGGGGGTCTCATCACAAGCCAACCTTCTCATTTATGTGAAAATACTTGTGGGTAACGTTGTCACCACTGTACACCACGCGAGGGCGGTGTCCCCTGATTAGCTCTTGAACAAAAAGCAGTGAAAGATAAAAGAATAAAAGAATGAAGGATGAAAGGCAAGAATGGGCTGGAAAAAATCTATCCATAATAGGTACAACTCGCCTTCTACAAAGGCACCCACAGGTAACATTTTTGGCATCCTTGGCTCTCACTGCACCCACATGTTTGGACATCCCCTGACCACATCACCCACTTACATGGCTTGGATGAGGTTTCTTCCAGGAACTTTTCTTCTTCTGTGGACACTAGCCCAATATGTCGCCTTGTCCTTTTCTCCAGACTTATATTGTAGGCTTGTGTAACGTCTTTGAGCTGTTAACTAATGTATTAGGGATTTTATGCGCATGTTCAATAATATTGATGATGAGATGTGATTGACATTGCT
This sequence comes from Picea engelmannii, assembly GCA_009831015.1. NCBI lineage: Eukaryota > Viridiplantae > Streptophyta > Pinopsida > Pinales > Pinaceae > Picea > Picea engelmannii. Next base: position 169,851 of record ML789935.1, on the reverse strand, counting down.
ATGATCCTTGTGACTGATGAGCCCATGGAGGGCATAGCTTTTGATGTACAAGACCATACCCGACAGACATGTACCATTTTGGACCAGTACATATGGGGAGATGATCAATTTGGACCTCCATGGGGCTGAAGAGCCCATCATGTGGGTGTTGAGACCCCATCAGGGGGTAGAGACATGATAGAGATGGATCAGGGGATTTGCACCAGAGAAGAGGAGGACGTTCCACCAGAGGCACCCTGGCACAGCTTGACCTAGGGGGATGACCCATTTTTAGTGGAACGTTGGCCTTGGAAGGCCTAGGACATCACCCATGAGGTCCATGATGTCATCCTTGCTTCATGGACATTTTGGCAAATGGACAGGGAATTTGGCACGTGTGGCAGCTTGGAGAAGCCCAAGGGGGGCTAACGTTTTGCTCCTGGGGGCTGCATTTTCCCTAGAAGGGGATAACGTCACCCTAGAAAGGGGATGGCATCCTTTTGTTGCTTGATTAGGGTTTTAATTTGTCATTTAATGTAAAACAATATAATTTTCAATATTTTGGCCTTGTCGGCCTTTTTATGACCTAAAAATAATTAGGTCATTGATACAGTATAAATGAAGGATTTTCACCTTCATTTTTTCATGATCTCTCACTCACCACTTGGTGAGGTCTGAAATTTGTGCCCTATTCTAGGATTTTGGCTGATTTAGTGAGGCGCACTTATTGAAGGAAGATTTTTTCTTGGCATTTTGGCATTTATCTTGGTGGAAGGTGTTACAACTAGGGTTTGCTACTTGATTTCTTGGTTAAATGTAAGTAAATTTATGCAAAAGTTCTTGAATGAATGGTTGTAGTTTCATTTCTCTTGCATTTATGGTTATAATTTGCTGAATAAACCCTAGGGGACAAGCACACATTATAGGTCCTTGTCTCATGTCCCCATCAAGATTTCTAGCCATTTTATTTGTTGAAATGAGATTAGAGCCTTGCCATAGCAACACTCTTCTCTTTCATGTTGAAGAGGATTGAGCCTAGCCTTAGCTACACTCTTTTCCCCCGCTTCATATGCTAGTCGTTTTACTTTCTTAAGCTAAGAAGAAGGAGAAGCCTCAAAGCCTAGGTCTTCTACACTTTGGGATGATTTTTCTGGGGTTTGTTGTACAAGCCTTGCTCTAGCAACACTTTGTTTCTCAAACCCTCTTGTCGTAGCTTTATTCTATCTTTTCAGAGCTAGCCATCCTTGCCATTGAGTTAAGGAAGGAGGAAAGAGCATTGAGGCCTAGTTCTCCTACACCAAGGTGAGCCTCTCTCCCCTAGGGTTTGTGTCCTTGAGGCCTTGCTTTAGCAACACCTCAAGGCTTAATTCTCTAGTCCTTAGCCTCATTATATTCTTTGATTCTTCAGCTCATGCGTCCTTCACTTTTGACTCCATTAACCCCAAGGCACTGATCTAAAGACCTCTTGTTTGAAGTGAACTTGATTACAACAAAATTTCAAAACCTTGAATTAAAACCTAAATACTAACCCTACTAACCCACTACTGCCGTCATTTTCAGTCATAATATCATTGGTGCAGCAAACGTTTTACTTTATAGGCAATTGAATGGTGATTAAAGGCATAAATTGAATGAAGTGTTGATTTATTACATTGAATGCCATATTGTTCTAGCATTTATTGATGAAGTGACATACTTTCAATTGCTATTTATAAACATTGACTTTGTTAATATTTATTGTCAAATTTCTTATGAATGCATCAGATAGTCATTTATTTATATGAAAGTACTAACCCATTGATCAAAACTTGCGTATATCAGTTTATTGTTGCTTTGTCTCAGGCAGGTATTTCTCATTGGGGGTTTTACTTTATTATTGGCCTTTTAGTTGGACTATCTGCTCGGTGGTCATTTGTGAGGGGGGAATAACTATTTTATCCTATAATCCTTTGCCTTCTCAAAACCCCAGGTCACCGAGGACGTCTCCCTTGGGCCTTACCACCCTAAATAGAAAGAACCATCCCATTGTGGTGACATTGGGTGGGTTTGGTTCCTGTTACACCAGTTTGACCTTCAAACCTCAAGCTTTTATCCTTGCTACAAATTGTGCAATAACAAGACTTGTTGGCTCTGTATATCTTATGTGTCTTCTTTTGAGTTATTTGTTTCTGCTTCTAGATTCTCAAGGGATCAAACCTATTTTTTATGCTTTCTGCATCGTTATTGTTCATCATCATTGATTTCCCCTTGATCGATGAGGATGGCCTGGTGTTGGCCCTTCTTTCCTGCGGCTGAGCTCCTGATTTATTTATCACTTTCTTCCTTTTGGCTGGCTTCCTTTGCTCTTGCGCTTTGTCCTCAAGATGCTCTGATGTCGCCTTGGGACATTTTTTGGTGAAATGTCCATACTCATGGTAGCCTTTGTATTTAAATGGAAGTTGTTCGTAGTCAACTATTTGAATATATGATCACCCATCTAGGGAAAATTGGATTGCCTCTTGTAATCCTTTTTCAAGTCTACTTCTACACAAAGATGAGCACAAGAACGTAATGTTTCACTTGGTTCGGCTTGATCATTGAACCTTCCCAGTGCATTTCCATTGTTTTTTATGGTTTTGTCATTCCAATAGTGGAGAGGCGGGAAGGGTAAACAGACCCAGACTAGAACCGCAGAAGGGATGTCATTTTTTGGGCTAAAGTCTGGGGTCCATTTATTTAGATACATACCTCTGGTGCCCATGAAGTATGGTCCATTTATAAATATCAGATCTCTATCTGCTTTATTTTCAAAGAGGAAGACATATAATCCCTTGCCACAAAAAGTTGTTGACGACTTCCCCTTTATCATTTTTTTCTAGTTTTGATCCAACCATTGCGCCATTTCTCTTGGGGAGGGACAGAATCCCATGAACTGTCTGATCAAACCATTTTCATCCAGTCTCAGAGCGAATGACCTAGAGGAGGGGGAATGGACATAGACCTTTGAGATCTCATCTAACTTCTTAACAAAGCGCGACCGAGGATGCCCTTTTGTTGCTTTCATGTAGGAGGACAGGAGGGTCTGGAAAGCGACGAGGTCCAAAGGCATAGGTGGTTGCGGGGGGGTCTCCCCCCCGAACCAGAGGCCATGTCAATCACGACTGGCTGCAAAAAACCCTAGTGGTTCCAGTCGTATCGATTTACCTTATGAGGGGTTTTTTCTTCGCATCATCGTTGGATTGTTAGAACCAAATGAATAAAATGTATATATATTATTATGTTCATATTTATTGATTAATATAAAATAAGCAAATCCTCTCAATTTACAAAACAAATCTTAGCAAGTACAGATTCAGTAAGAAAAGTACAAATATTGTTGATTTATTGAATAAATCTTTACGATTAGAGAGATTATACACGATAATATTATTAATTAAAATGTAATTTAACTCTTACCTCTCAAATATAGCGTCAAACCTTCAAGTAGACAATCCATGTGAAATATTAATTTAAAGATCTATAGCTCCATGACCACAATATTCACACTAAAGAGATCGATCCGACAATGTGTTTAGCTTTTAAATGAGTTTAACTTTCTATTAAAGATCATTAAATGAGTTGATTGAATGCTACTACTTTATGTTCTCACATCACAAGAGAGCTCAATTGTGGCAGAGCGGAGCTGCCAAAGAGTGTGGATTTGAGTAGCTATGGTAGATTTCCCAATAGAATGGCAACTTACAGAGCCCTCAATGTTGGCCAAAGTTATAGGTGATGATGTGATGTGGTTGATGCATTTTCAATCCTACCGTGAAAATTAGAATAACATATGGTTCCAACTAGGGAAACAATGCCCATGAGTTTATGTAGTTGACCATTGTATACCCCCTCTTGTTGAGGTTGGAGGTGATGACAAGCGATCCATGGCTAGTAATTTCCGGTTGAACCCAACTCGAGTCCATAATTAAACACATTAAAAACCATAGATCAACACGTACCTTCTAGTATTTTCTCCGCCTAATAACCCACCGACCCTGCGTTCACATTTATGACCTGCTGCCACTTGGGCAATGACGAGTTCATTTTAATAACTAATAGGATCCTCGAAAATTATTTTCAAATAATAAAAAAAAATCTAAAAAAAAAAGCATTTACATTATCACACTTTAGGAAAACCTCACAATTTTTTTATCAACAGTTGGATTAATATGTAGTCAACTGCATATCCATTGCTATATACCATGCCCGCGACAGGTATAGTAAAATAAAGCATATATGTAATAATGTCTCTTATCATAAATGTTGATGTTTAATTGTAATGTGTATACAGACTTTCTATAGACTTTTCACCTCCATCCATTCCTTTACAATCATAATGGAAACTTGTACTCAAAAAGTGACACACTAATGATGTAATTGTGGATTTGAGGCAGAGGGGAATGATTAGGATGTGACACACTATTGATGTAATTGTGGATTTGAGGAAGAGGGGAATGATTGGGATTGGGAAGAATTTTAAACTTCTTTTCTTCTCATTCCTATAATTCATAAAGAGGAAAGAGGTAGTGTAAGTGATCCTCAACAATGAAATGATGAGTTAGAAAGGTTGCATTTTTAAGTGAGATTTTGTTCTTTTTCTTCAATAAAGTTTATAGTATTTTTGGGCAACCTCATTTAAAAAAAAGAGAGATTAAATTTTTTGTATTTCTTTTTAGTATTATTTTCATGATAAAAAAGGCATGACGAACGATCTTTATCATTGACATGATAAGTCAAAATAGTTGCACCTTAAGTTATATTTTGTCCCTCTACCCAACAAACTCTACAACTATTATGAAGTGGAGTGAGAGAAGAGTCGTTCATGGACTCCATTTAGATGCATAATTGTTGAAGCTTATTATAAGAAATAAACAAAACTTAAAAAAATATATTGCACATATAAAAACTATTCTCAATGTATCTTAAATTAATGAAACATTACACATATATAAATACATTAATTTTGGCCTTAATATATATTGACTATATTAGCTATACAATCCACTTGTTTAAAGAATCTCTCAATCACACACTTAAATAGGATCTAGATCTAAGAAACTCCTAAATCACTCATGTAAAGATAATCTCTACATTACAATTAACAAACCATAATATTAACAATATGATGAAGAATGTCTCATATTAAGTACATAAGACAAGTAGGAGTTAATTTCTCCAACACCCTCCCTTAACAAATACTTGTCAGGTACAATCTGCATCGACATCTTTGTCTACTTTTGAAAAATCTTCATCGACATCTTTATCCTCTTTTGAAATCTTGTAGACTAAGCTCCATCACACAACCATTCATTATGAGCTATCACTTGATCCATTGAAGATATGAATGCTTCGGACCAAAAAACCCATTGTAAAAGACTGTAGACGCAACCAATGGCAGTGTTATGGGGACATCACATTCACTAAAAACCACAAGCTTTTAAGTTACATAAGCAGTGAGAGTGTTCTTGGGGCACGACATTCACCAAGAACCACAAGCTTTCAAGTTATGTTACCATGTTCTAAAACAATCATTGAACCGGAATAAATCATGTAGAGCCAAGAGCGCATAAAGCTATGGAAGCAGCACCTGCAGAGGCGTAGACAGTAGGATCAAAGGTAGGAGCATAGCCACTTGCAGATGCATATGCAGTTATAAAGCATATAGAATCACAGATGACAGTGAGAGTGAGATCGTTCATTTCGGTGCAATCCACTTTGCATGGAGAGGCACCCCAACTGCACTGAACATCCATCGAACCAACGCTTATCGAACCGCATTGATCCGGGCCTTTACGGTTTCCACGCCCAATCAATCTACGCAGAGTAGTCTGTCCTTTCCTTACCTTATTAGCCAACATGTAAGAACGAGAGACTGCAGCACCACCAACATGCACCGCTTCAAACTTCCAACCCAGAGATAGCTTGATTAATCTGTGATTCCATTTGATTACTATTACATAGCGTGCTACCTAGACGTATTCCTTTGTGGGCCTGAAAAAGAAAAGGCGCGATGCCCGTTGAGAGAGCGCTATAGGGAAGCGGTACTCTAGTAAGTAGCAAGATGAGAGGTTCTTCATTGAATTCATTATCATCATTTATTTGACGAAAAAATTATAAATCTAATACAATTGCAAAAATCTAAAACTAATATAACTACTTCCTCTACTCTAGAAATAAAAATCCACCCATTATATTCTTTTCCAAGTGTCCATTTAAATATGACAGAATTCCCATAGACATTGTCTCCATCCAACACAATGCACCTTTTATCCTTGACTAATCCATAATGGACTCGTGTGAGTGAATAATTTGGTCTTCTGCCAAGGCCGCAACAACAATTCCAATTAAAACAAACAAAGCAAAGGTTTGACAATGTGCATGCACGACAACTCCACTAAGTTCATGGCAGATTTCTTCCATTTAAATGATGGCTCACACACTCTCTCCTTCACGGTTGTTGGACTCTCTTCTCACAATGGTTTGCATAGCTCCGATGACTGTTCTCCATGGTGGCAAGGCGACTTTTCTCTTCAAAAGGTTACAACAATACACAAATGATTGCACAACGCTCACTATGGGAACACAGATTGAGAGTGACGACTTCACACGGGCGGACGAACAGAGTCTCATCAAACAGTGAATCACAAACGACAACACACAACCATAAAACAATCTACTATCACACACTTACATATTATGGGCCCTCCCATGAGGGAGTTACAATTCGAGCTACTGGCCCCGATACCAACTTAGAAAATATATTGCACACACAAAAACTATTCTCAATATATCTTAAATTGATGAAACGTTACACACATATAAATACATTAATCTTGGCTTTAAGATAGATTGACTATCTTAGCCATACAATCCACTTGTTGAGAGAATATCTCAACCACACACTTAAATAGGATCTAGATCTAACAAACTCATAAATTACTAACGTAGAGATAATCTCTACATTATAATTAACAAACCATAATCTTAACATTATGATGAAGGATATCTCATTTTAATTACATAAAACTAGTAGGAGTTAATTTCTCCAACAATGAATAGGTATGGGAATAGGTAAACTAACTTGGGAATGGATGTGTCTGTGTTTCTATATGCATATACCACAAAAATACTATATTTTTGGGTCACATTCCAAATAAATTGTAAAAACATAACACAACTTCCCATTAACCTTTCTAATGTTTTCCTTCTATTCCCTATTTTCATAGCATCCGTTCTTTATTAAAAAATCTAGATCACACCAATTTTCATGAAATTTCACAAAATGATTTAAAAAAAAGAAGTCTCGAGCACAAAATTTCTTTGAGAATTTCAAAATGAGCATTATAAGTTCAAGATTATTAAGGTTTTTGGACGAGAAAAACAACATGGAAGCTTTCAAAAGCTTATCAAGCCACAAATCTCTTTACCACTAAAAGACTACAACCTTTTGCTATAGTCACCATTTGTATACCTTAAACTCTTGTGTAATACATAAATTTCAATGGCCTTAATCGACTTCATTTCACAAGGTATGTAAGAGGAACTTCTTCTCGATCTTGATTTCCTTGTCGATAAGCCATGTTGTCAACACAGTTGGAACTCAAATCCAATTGCCAACAAGCAACGATCTTGCATTAAAGAGAACCGCATTGAAGAAGAAATGTTGTCTAGAATCCATAAATGCAAGCCATGTTTTTTTATCAATGGACCACCCTTTTGACACATACATTATTTACTCCCAACAAATCACAATGGTTGAGAGACCCTTCTCACTGTTTTCTAATTGTTTGCCAAGCACATTATGTAATCCCTAAAATTCCTAAAAATAAAAATAAAATGATTAGTTAGCTGCTTCTCTAAAACTAGGAGTGTATGGATCCATGGCTTATCATATGCTTCAAACACAAGTCTAAAGATCAAATTGACATTCCATGAATATCGAGGGAACAACTAAGAAACGACAACAATATTCACATGTTCTAACATAGGACCTTCTTAATCTTTAGAAAGACCAAAGTCAAAAGATGAAATCAACATTCCATGAACCTTGAAGGAACAATATGAAAAATACAATAATATCGATATGTTCTAACATAGGGGTCTTCAAAGGGTTGATATATATATATAATTAATTAATTAATTAATTCTTTCCAGATAGCTTTATATGCTTAACATCATTAAATTTCACAAAATTTAAAAAACCACAAAATTTGAATTCATAAACAACTAGACGAGTACATTTATGAGTGGTTAGATTATAGAGAAGTCGTGA
>ML789935.1:146146-156639 GCA_009831015.1 Picea engelmannii | reverse complement strand
CTTATGATACCTTCGTATATGACAACAACAACTTGGAGGAAGTGACTTCATACAAATATCTTGGAATTGATATTCACCACAAGCTCAATTGGAATTATAGCATTGAGAAAATGATTATTGGGGGATGGAAAACTTATTATGGGTTTGAAAACAATTGTAAATCAACTGATCTTTGGACTTGGGATAAGAAGAAACTCCTCTTTGAGACTCTTGTAACACTTGTTATTCTTTATGGATGTGAAGTGTGGGGCTGTAGTATCTCTCGTGAATTATGGAGAAAGATAAAGCAAATACAAAAGAATTTTATAACCTATAATCTCAAAATTAAAGGAAACACGCCATATCCCATCCTCCTCTTAGAAACAAGCGTCTCCTCCATTGAGAGCATGGCTATGACTAGATACCTAATGTATAAGAACAAGTTAAACAACATGGAAGACAAGAGGCTTCCTAAAATTGCTTCAAAATTGAGTCATAACTACCATCAACTCAAACGAGGATGGCATAAAGATGCCCGATCTTGGCTAAATTATTGAGGAATCATGGAAGACACCATTTTGTAGAACAAAGATACTATTAAAAAAAAACGTCAAATCAAAATTTAAGGAGAAAATGTGGTGTGATAAAGAGTTAGAGGAAAAAAAAATCAAGGTATTATAAGGATGTAATAAACCCTAATCTAGAAGATCAAAATTGTCTATCTGTTTTGCCAAGTGTAAAGAAAAAAATAAGCATTGCTAAGATAAGAACAAATTCTCACGAGCTCCATAGTGAAACTAGGCGTTGGTCAATTCCTAAAACGCCATGGGATGAAAGAGTGTGTCACCTTTGTGACACTAAGAAGGTTGAAGATGAAAATCACTTTTTCTTAGATTGTCCAGCCTATACCCATATTAGATCTCATTTTCAAAATATTTGTCACACTACCAACCTTCCTAACCTCTTAACTCAACAAAAGTATGGTGATCTTGGAAAGCTTCTCTTAATGCTTTTTGAGCACAGAAACAAAATTCTAAATAATCGCAAGTAATCACTTACCCTCTCAAGGTCCGATAAACCAATTGGGTCTTAGTGGACGTCAATCATCATTCTCATCATCATCAACTTATAATGCATAAGGGAGTAATCAATTAGTGGAGATATTTATTTTTTAAAATAACTTATAATGTATAAGAGAGTAATTAGTGGAGATATTTATTTTTTAATAGAAATTTTCCTTTAAATTCAATACGAATTAAAAAAAAAAAAACATAATTGTTTGTGAGGGATGAAAACTTTAATACATAACTTAAAAACCCCATATCACAAAAATTTGGAAAAAATAAGAAAGGACCTTTACGTAGATAAAGGAAATTTAAAAAGAAAAAAAGGAAACAATAATCTCACCACAAAAATTGAGTTTGTACACTTAACTCCCTCCGTATACTAGTTAAGAGTATGAGATCTGCGCTGGAAATGTATTCTGCAAATCGAACAACACCTGAGCACAAACACGAAGGCAGCTACCTGTCACCGGCTTATTTACCTTGCCAGGAATATTTACTCTGCTGCCTAGGGGTTGTTGTTGTAGTTTCTCGCCAATTTTAGAGTATCCTCAAGTTTTTATTTAGAACATTTTTCAGAGCAAAAATGAGCGGAGGAGGTAGCGGGGGCGGAGCATCTGCAAAAACCCCGGCAGATTTTCTCAAATCCATCAGAGGGCGCCCAGTGGTCGTTAAACTCAACTCCGGCGTAGATTACAGAGGTTGACGTATATACCACTTCCACCTTTAAATTATGTATATGCCACACGCAAGTTGTTATAATTTATGAACAGGGATAGTTCAATGGCTCTGAATATTTGTTTTGTAAACTTCAAACCCTTCAAACATGATGTATTTTCAGTTTATTGCAATAACTGGAATCAAGGGCTAGGGATTTAGATGGTTTAGGGTCTGTCGTTACCGCGCTAGTGGTCGAGCGTTCGATTCTTTTGAATATGCAAAGTTCATGCCCATTAGGCCTCGGTGTCCGTTAGCTGGGGTCGGAACATCTGCAGTAACCCCGGAAGATTTTCTCAAATCCATCAGAGGGCGCCCAGTGGTCGTTAAACTCAACTCCGGCGTAGATTACCGAGGTTGGCGTATATACCACTTCCACCTTTAAATCATGTATATGCTCCATTCAAGTTGTTGTTATAATGTATGAACAGGGATAGTTCAATGGCTCTCAATATTTGTTTTGTAAACTTCAAACCTTTCAAACATGATGTATTTCCAGTTTATTGCAATAACTTGAATCAAGGGCTAGGGATTTTGATGGCTTAGGGTCTGGCGTTACCGCGCTAATGGTCGCGCGTTCGATTCCCTTGAATATGCAAAGTTCGTGTCCTTTAGGCCTCGGTGTCCGTCAGCTGGGGTTGGAACATCTGCAAAAACCCCAGCAGATTTTCTCAAATCCATCAGAGGGCGCCCAGTGGTTGTCAAACTCAACTCCGGCGTAGATTGCACGTATATACCACTTCCACCTTTAAATCACGTATATGCCACATTCAAGTTGTTGTTATAATTTATGAACAGGGATAGTTCAATGGCTCTGAATATTTGTTTTGTAAACTTGAAACCCTTCAAACATGATATATTTTCAGTTTATTGCAATAACTGGAATTAAGGGCTAGGGATTTTGATGGCTTAGGGTATGTTGTTACCGCGCTAGTGGTCACGTGTTCGATTCCCTTGAATATTCCAAGTTCACGCCCTTTAGGCCTCAGTTTCCATCAGCTGGGGTTGGAACATCTGCAGAAACCCTGGCAGATTTTCTCAAATCCATCAGAGGGCGCCCAGTAGTCGTCAAACTCAACTCCGACGTAGAATATAGGGGTTGGCGTATATACCACTTCCACCTTTAAATTATGTATATGCCACATTCAAGTTGTTATAATTTATGAACAGGGATAGTTCAATGGCTCTCAATATTTGTTTTGTAAACTTCAAACCCTTCAAAGATAATGCATTTTTAGTTTATTGCAATAACTGGAATAAAGGGCTAGGGATTTTGATGGCTTAGGGTTTGTTTTTACTGCGCTAGTGGTCGCGTGTTCGATTCCCTTGAACATACAAAGTTCATGCCCTTTAGGCCTCAATGTCCATTAGTTGGGGTGTTTGTTGCACATGAATTTATGCATGATGTTTTTATTGCGCAAGTCATTTGAATCAGGGTTACTCAAACTATTTTAACCCTAAATATGTATTCACTAATGCGGTGCCAAGAAGTAAATATGAACCTTGCACATACTAGGGTAAATTATTGTACCTTTTTGTCGATAAATTTACTCCTTTGCATCTGTGAACGGTTTTTGTTGAGTGGAAGTGGAGTTAATTTTGATAATAATTTCATGGCCAAAGAAGCCAGCCACAAATTTTGTTGTCAAGTTAGATATAGAGCTCCAATAATTGCATTGATTATCTTAGGGACAATTTAACTGTAATGCTAGTAGCATGTGATTCGATTCAAGGTTGATGATTGTTGGGTGGTTGAGCCACGATAACCAATTGATTGGTAATGTGTTAGGAAACGAGGTTGTAATAGAGAGAATTTGGAATTGTTGTTTGGATGGCAACCTACCTCAGGCTAGCCAAGGATGTAACTTTTTGTTATGACCTTAAATTAGATTATTATTATTATTATTATTATAATCCATCTTTCTCCCCAGGTATGAGATGCCTTACTCAAATGTTGCAGTGCCACTTCCAACTTATCCTCTTGGTCAAACAAATGTTGCTCCTTAAATGCGAGCTTCACCTTGCTTAACCATGTATGCATTTCCATTGATTTAGCAAAGTATAATCGACGATGTTGGAGGGGTATTTTATTTTATGCAAAAAGGGTTTAGTTTTGCCTCTTCCTCTTCATAACCCCAATGATTATGGAATGAGAATTTTGGGCCATGTTCCATTGACCTTTTTATCTATCATCTCCCTTAGACTTTCTTGCAAATATGCACAAGTCACATACTGAGATACATAAGCGAGTGGAAAAAGCATCAAGTAGCAAACCCCTATTTATAACTTTAGAGTGGAAAAAGCATCAACTTAATGTTGAAGTCACTAATAAGAGTCACAAGGACCTTATTATATAAAGTAGCCTCTTACAAATGCAACGTTTTGACAAAATCATGAGCAATACACAAAATAGCTTGTGTACGTAGAGTATAATACCTACTAAATATGTTGTTGTTAGGTACATAACACTAGCTAGAAATAAAAATTTCCAAGCTAAACCTTCCATGCACAAAGTTAGTGTGGCTATTAGAGATATATGCTCGAATATTCTTCAATTCTTCGAAACTAGATTATCTATAGCTTCTTAGTTTTAAACTTGCTTAACAATACGTGCAACCAAATTTCTTGTAGATGTTATCATATTTGGTTGTATAATTTTGACGCAGGAGCATCCAGTGTTAGTCGTTGACACAGGGGCGATGACTAAGAAGTTGTTGACAAAGTGATCGTAGACGAGAAGGTCATCCGCAAGGGAGTTATTGACAAATAGGTTATCAACGACAGAGTTATCGATAAAGTAGTCATCGACAACAGCATGATCGACTATAGAGTGGTCAAGGTACTTCTTGTTGACTTGAATCTCATTGGCGATTAGTGCCTTGATGTCCATCATTGTGCAAAGATGATGCTGTCAATGATAAATTTTTGAGAGACATCGAAGTTGATGATGCATTGGTAGATGGTGATTTTGCAAAGTTGAAGACAATAGAGGAAGAAGACAATAGAGGAAGTTTGATGAGATGAAGATGTTGGTAGAGACGATGTCGACATGGGGAAACATTGACAAAATGAGAAGTGGAAAGGACATGAGGCATATAGACAATGATGATGTGGCAAAAATGTATTAGAGGAGGTAAAGAGATGGAAGTTGGAGTAGTTAAGCTATTGAAGGCATAAACAAGGAAAATGTTGAGTTTGTGAGGGGTTAGCCAATGGAAGAAAGATAGTTGAGACAACTAGAGGCTATCGAGAAAAAGAGAAGTGTGAAGGCTCAAAGATGTATATGTAAAACTTTGTGATAAAGTGAGTAGACCTCTGGTTCGATGGTCTAATATTTTGTTAATGTTTGTATGTGTCTTTGTATTTGATATCTTTGTTCATAGATAGAATCCCATGGAAGCTAGAGTGTCGATAAGTTTGTAGGGTGAATTGTGTTGAATTTTCACTATGCTAGGCTCAAGCATGAGGTTTATTTCAATTTTAGCATTTACTTGAGCCATAAACAAATGCAGCTACACCATTCACAATTGCTGCAATAACCAAGATCACAAGAAGAAATACCATGCACAAGAACACAAGAAATATCCTGGGAAACCCTTCTCAACAAGGGAAGAAAACTCAACATTCCTTTGCTATATTCTCAAGAGAAAGACCTCTCACACCATAGACATAGCATACAAAAGAGTGCTCTCCAAAACCAAGAAGCTAGTGCCAAAAAGAGGTGCGCACTTCAGCCCTAGAAGATGTACTTGCTGAAATTTCCAAATGACAAGTGACTTGTGTGTGTTGTGTGTTTCCTCAACGGGGAAGTTACCTTTATTTATACTAGACTGGACATACCAAAAGTGGTGTCTATTGGCACAATAGGGCTGACCTCAATAACTCGGAAAATAATTAATAATTACAACAAACATTAATTATCTTTTACATATGGTGGAGTCGACCTGTACCCTTTACATCACAATTAGGGTTACAGGTAAATCTCACTCTTAGACAATATAGCAAGGGATCTCACACTCCCACTAGTTCTCAGCCACTAGGGGCACGTCCACCTGTGCTTAGCCACAGGGACATCCTAGTCAATAGATCTCTATCTCACTGAGTCACACAGGAGAATCATCTGGAGTACCACATCGTCTCAACTCTCTACACAGAGTAGAACGATACACCCATCACATGGGCACCTTCACCCCTCACAGGGGTACATATCGTTTCATCTCAAACGACACACCCATCTCATGGTCATCCTCACCCCACACAGGGGCACACATCGTTTCATCTCAAACTCAAAGAGGAACGACACACCCATCTCATGGGCACACCCAACTCATGGGCTCTCTCACAGGTCGACTCACTCAGTCTGTGTCCTGGAGGATGTCTCATGAAGCTGTAATCATCAACACTCCCTCTCAGCTAGGGAGGCATTCTCCACCAGGCCAAGTCTCTCACGGAAGTACTCGAACTTCGTCTTGGCAAGTGGTTTGATGAAGATATCTGCAATCTGCTCATGTGTAGGAAGGCATTGCATGTGTATTGCTTTTCTCTGCACCATGTCTCTGATATAATGATATTTTATCTCAATGTGTTTCGATCTATCGTGAAACACCAGGTTCTCAGAGAGCTTCACACAACTCTGTTAGGAGCTTGCGAAGCCACACTGCTTTGCGGACTGCCACACTTAATGCTATATACTCTGCTTCTACGGTACTCAAGGCCATAGAGCTCTGTTTCCTGCTGCACCAGGAAACCATGGTAGACCCCAAGGTAAAACAACAACCGGATGTGCTCTTCCGGTCCACTGCGCTCCCTGCCCAATCTGCATTGACATATCCTTGTAAACTCAAGTCTACATTGGAGGCATAACTCAGGCCATATCCAACCGTGCCTCGTAGATATCTCAATACATGCTTCGCTGCTATCCAGTGAGTATGTCTCGACTGACTCATGAACTGATTAAGTACATTCACTGCATAGCATATATCAGGTCTGGTGTTAACCAGATACATCAATGATCCAATCAGCTGTCTGTACAAATGTGGATCAATATCGCCTAAATCAGTAGAAGCATCATTCATTTTCTTCAAATCCATCTCCATCGATGTAGGCATGGATTTGCACTCTGTCATACCGAACTTCTTCAATGTCTCCACTGTATATTTTCCTTGACTCAGGAAAATCTCATCACTCCTCTGCCATACTTCTAGTCCCAAGAGGTAGTGCATCATACCCAGATCCTTCATCTTGAATTCCGAAGTCAATGCTCTCTTGCATTCAACAATAAGTCTTTCTAAACCGGTGAGGAATAAGTCATCCACATACAGAACCAAGATTAGGCACTCGTTACCAACAATATGATAATATAGGTTTGGATCAACAACACTCTTGCTGAAGCCCAAACTCATCAAGAATCCATCCATCTTCTCGTACCAAGCACGAGGTGCTTGCTTTAGTCCATACGGGGCTTTCTTCAACCTGCACACATGAGTTTTCTCGTCTTGTATCACGAATCCTTCTGGCTGCTCGATGTAAACTTCTTCATCAATCTCACCATTGAGAAAATATGTTTTTACATCCATCTGATGTAGTTTCCAACCCATGGATGCAGTTAGTGCAATGATAGTACAGATGAAAGTGTATCGGGCTTCTGGAGCAAATGTCTCCTCATAGTCAATTCCCTCCACCTGTGAGAATCCTCTGGCTACAAATCTCGCTTTGTATTTCTCGACATTTCCATCAGCTGCATGTTTGATCTTATAGATCCACTTGGAAGTTAGTACAAACTTCCCTTTGGTCTCAGAACAGAAATTGTTGAAATCCTTGGAGGTGTAGTTTCCTCCATTGTCTGATCTTAGTACCTTGATCTTTCTTTTGGTCAAGTTCTCAACTTGAGCTTTGAATTATTGAAATCTTGCAAGGACTCCATCCTTGGTCTTCAGGAAGTAAATCCAAGTTTTCTGAGAGTGATCATCTATGAAGAGTACATAGTACAAATATCCATTTAGGGAGGCAATAGTCATTGGCCCACACACATCTGAATGTATCAAGTCCAAGATTTCCTTGGATCTATTGTCACTGCTCAAGAAGGACCCCTTGGCATTTTTGCCAAGGGCACAACATCTGCAAACACCTTTATGCTGAATCTGTATCTCTGGAAGATCTGTTACCATTTTCCCTAGAGCTGGAAGGGCTCTATAATGAATGTGAGCAAGTCTCCTATGCCATAGCTCACTCAAGCTGATAGTATCATGTAACATGGCCTGGACTGGTCTGATAATTAACCTGTATAGGCTGCTTTCTCGAACACCAATTATTCTGGCAGAATTTATATGAGCGTCCTTGTTGTAACGATCCCCCCGACCACTCGCAGGCTGGGGGACGCCACTCCAGAGCAATCTCTCATGCTCTGACACCAGTTGGTAACATCCCTAGCCTTAAACAGGCCGGGCCATGCTACTCTAGGGAACGCTTTTGTTCTCTTACTGCGGAACATACCCAGTAATCAACTGAGTTATGCCACATAAACTTTMTCTTAAAACTGCATGCAACTTAAACATATACATATAACACYCTTGCAGAAGCTTTACATATAAACATAAACAAACAATTACATTCTGTAATATACGAMTTTATACTGAAATAACAATAACCATAGATATGCAACATATACAGGAAAATACCCATAAACATACAGGCAATTATAATCACATATATGATAAACCGTAACATAAGCACGTAAACAACAATGCAACATATCATTTTATCATACGATTGGTACTTATCTTAGAAAGATTGTCACCAACTGCGTACAGACCGTCCACGAACCTCCCAGCCTTAGACTACACTGTTCATCACTCTCAACAGYGAGTCACCCCCGAGTTGGGACTGAACTCCACTCGGGTAAAGGGTTCCTAACCAGGCTAAGGCTCATGGACAACAGGAAAGACTCCGTCTCAGGTGCTCACTCAACTAACARCCTACAACCTCTCATTTCCCACATGCTTGTCCCACCCAAGGAAGTGTGCCCCTTCTCTGCTCAACAGTCCCTCGGCTGCCCCACTTCCCTTCCAGGGCTTTAGCAACAGGCCGGACCGGAAGTCTCTGAGCACTGTAGTTGCAGTTTAGCACCTTCAAGAATCAATCCCAGCAATTCTCTCGCTTGGAGAATTGCTCACGGGCCTGACAACCCGCTTCTTCAATCCCACTTCAAGCTAACCAGGTACACCAACCGGAAAAGGCTATGGGAATAGGCTCAGATATGGTGAAATGGATGTCTCAAGGATAACTGACTGCGTGAGTGAAAAATGGTCATGGAATCATTGACTGGATAACTGAGTGATGGAAGGAATCATCGTGAAACTCATCGTGAAAGTGATGGTGAGAATGATGGTCAAGCTGCTGGTAAAAATCTTCGTGAAAAGTGACCAAAAGAGCTAAGTCCCCACGATATGAATGCATGTCCCCAACTTGACACTTGTCATATCGGAAGTTACTTTGGTCTACTTGTCCCCAACTTTAGAACTTAGGATAAAATAATTATCCATACTTTATGCTTTAGGAAATATTAATATAATATTCCCTCTTTGGCTTAAGCTCTCTAGCTTAGCCCTTTCCCTTGACTTTTGGCCCTCCCTTTCCCTAACTGGTGAAGTTCAGTTCCCCATCTCTTTTATCGTGGTTGGTCTGCGCGCAATGATGTAATTTATATTAATCACGAGACATGTACAAAATAGGCGCACTGGCCTTTAACATCTAGGCGCTCCGGCCTAATACCAAAACATAAGCATCCCAGCTTATAATAACTGGCTCACCAGCCTATAACACATATCATATACATGAGGTTCGTTGTCCTCCATACTGCGCGCACTTTAGTTACTGCGCGTGGTATCTGGGAATGTGCATACTACATCATTTTACTGCGCAGTTCATGCGCGCACTATGCCACGGGAAGTGCATTACAAAATGATGTCAAAACAATTCACCAGCTTAAGTACACTTATATTACATTTACAATTGGGTTCGGCTGAGGGATATTACAATCTCCTCCCCTTATTTATGCACTGTCCTCAGTGCATCATACACCCATATACAACAGAGTTTTCAAAAATCTTCAAAAAGATGCTGGTATTCTGTCTGCATTGCATCCTCATGCTCCCAAGTAGCGTCCTTAGGACCGTACTAGGTCCATTGAACCTTTACAAGCCCTATGGCTCGGTTTCGGAGCTGCTTGACTTTCCGGTCCAAAATGCGCACCAGATGCACTTGAAAAGTGCCTTCTTGCTCCACCTGAATCACATTCCAATCAATAACATGATTAACATCAGGTATATATTTCTTTAGCAATGATACGTGGAAGACATTATGAACAGACATAGATGCAGGCAATGCAATGATATAAGCAACTGGACCAATCCTCTCTAGGATTTCAAATGGCCCACAAAATCTCGCTGCCAACTTGGCGTAGCTTCCCAGCTTCAGGGAACTCCTGTTAGCTTTTACTTTCAGGAAAACATGATCACCCACTTTGAATTCTTTGTGGGTTCTGTTCTTATCGACATAACTTTTCTGTTTGTCTTGGGCAACTTTTAAAATCTGATTAATTTTTATCATTTGGTCCTCCATCTCCTTGAGCAACTCTGGCCCAACTACTATCCTATCAGTTGGATTATCCCAACTCACTGGAGTATTGCACTTTCTGCCGTAAAGTGCTTCAAATGGGCTCATCTTCAATGATGC
>ML789935.1:83316-96903 GCA_009831015.1 Picea engelmannii | reverse complement strand
CTTTTGGCCCTAACTGTGTCCTTTTGGTGTTTTGCTTTAGCTGCAGCATCGACGGGTTCTGGTACATCCTCTTTAATGAATCTTGCTAGGTCATTCTCTTCAAGAATGAGTCCAAATCCTATACTTCCAGGCACAAGTTTTCCACACCTTCTAGCTTTTCAACAAGCTTAGTGCTTGCAGACATCTTTTACCTGGAGCTAGGAAAATGACCAAAAAATGAAAATGCTCAGAATTGAATTTTAAACTTACCAGGAGGTGTGCTTGGCTGAGGTGAGTAGCCTGGTGTGTTTAGATCTCAGAAAATCCAAATTTTACCCCTTCAAACTTGACCAATGGATTTCTGGACTGGTGCTTCTGGTTTTCTGGTACTTCTGGTTTCCTGGTACTTTTGATTTTCTGGTACTTCTGGTACTGGTGAAAACTAGGGTTTCACTTTCCGAGAGTTCTATCCACTGAAAAGGTGCGCTGAAGGTGCCAAAGAGTTCCTTGGGCTAGGGAACACTTTTCTAGATGACTTTTGGGCTGAAATTCTTCTTCAATAAAAAGCTCTAATTTTCTTGTACGACAACAGTGACGTTTTTCTTTTTCCTGTGAAAGATGCTCTCTTTAGCTTAGCGCTGATACCATGTTAGAGTTTAAGCTATTATTAGGTTTCTTTTCAATTTACTAGATAACCATAGCATAGATAGGATCATTGAGAGAAACACAATCACAAGAGACACATCATTTATCCTGGGAAACCCTCGTGGGGGAGAAAACCCAGCAAAAACTTCCTTAATATAGATAGCCAATACAATGCCAAGAAAATAAACCAAACACTAGAGAATATCCTCTCCCAAGTAATGCACCTCTCTCTCTTCCTTCTTCTCCAACTGCAGCTATGAAACTTGCGCTTTGGATTATCGAATGAGTGAGTGAACAAATGAGTGGCTAGCTTCCTTTATTTATACAAACTGGCATGCGTTGAAAGGAGGTGTCTCTTCACCGGCAGGGCCGACTTGTCTTTCTGGGTGGTTAGAACCACTTTAATTTGCCCGGGGGGCCGACTTCTCAATTTGCATATTACAATTAGGGTTTGACCAATCCGCAAAAGGGGATTTGGTCATTTACAGTGCCTGACATAATCAATCCACAAAAGGGGATTGATCTAATGAATAATACATCAATAATAAATAGAATACTCTTTGCAGTTACAATATTTCAACAACAACCCTAGTGCCTCATCTCTATAAAAAGCCCCTAAAACATAATAATCCATGATACAAGGTGGATAGGTCTTAGGCCGATTCCCAAAATAGCCTCCAAAATAAAGATAAAATTCTAATACATCAAAACTTCCTCTCAAAAGTCCACACGCATGAGTGTAGAAGCCAAAAAGAAGGTGACGTCATCTCCTCAAGGGGCATAAAAGCTCCAAAAGTCACGTCCATCCCCAAAAGGTGCAAAGCATGGTCAAAAATCACGTCCCCTCATCAATATGGTGACATCTCATTATCAACCAAGTGCTAACTAGTCACCCATGTGCTAGGTCGGCTCAATGTAAAGTGATATCACTCTAGGCATGATGTCATCCTCCAAATGTGCAATGTTCTAGGTGTAAATGCCAACGTCATGAAGGAGGGCTCCATCATCCCTCCAAAGGGGTATACAATCCTCGTGAAGTTGCATGGCATCCAATCAAACCCTAACATCCTTGGGGGTTGCAATGTCTAAGCTGTGATATTCCTGCCCTCTGGATGACACATCTGGCTATTGCAATGTCTCAACCTATCAATGCAACGTCCAAGGTCCAGGAGTTGCTGGAAGGTATCTCGGGGCATGCCAAGTCATCAAGGAGCCCAATGCTCATCATCATGGTCCTAATGTCCTCCAAACAATGTGCAACATCCTAGGTATAAGCTCAAAATCATCCTTCACAAGACCATCTCTAGGGGTGCACCATCATCAAGCAAGGCTCAGAGAAGTCAAATGAAACCAACCATCATGGATACAAGAGTCATTAGAATCATACAAAGTATGCCACAATCTAATACAAAAGCCACGTAAGCAATTCACATTAAGTATCTTCTTCAAACTTCACACTAACTTAAGACTTTATGTAACTTGCCAAGTTTTTAGGTATTGGAGGACCATCATAAGACCCCATTAGGTGTGTGAATACCCAAGTAGAGGAATAGTTCCTGAGAAACCCATCAAAGTGTAAGTATGAATGAATGATGTGACATGGGGTTTAGTTTATGGTCATGGAGTCATTGACATGCAAGGCCGCATGTGACTTCATCTTCGGAGGACCATCATAAGACCCCAGTAGGTGTTTCAGTACCCAAGTAGAGTAATAGTTCTTGAGAAACCCATCAACGTGTAACTATGAATGAATGATGTGACATGGGGTTTACTTCATAAGTTCATGGTCATGGAGTCATTGACATGCAAGGCCGCATGTGACTTCTTCTCCATAGAGACGAGTGTTGAATATAAGGAGAAAGCGTATGTACATTAGATATATGATTCTTTTCAAGTTGGAGACCAAGTTATGATGCATTTGAGAAAAGATCTCTACTCTAAGGGTAGAAAAGACCAAAATTAAAAGGAAGTTCAACAATAATGATTATGAGATCGAATTGCCCAATGGCCAATGAGTTTGATATTTTGCTCATATTCTATGTAGCAAAATTGTATGAGTACAAGGGAAGCCATATAAAGGATGCAGATGGAAGTGAAGTGTTTTAATAGACACGTATTAATTGGCAGGTCTAGATGTTGAGAAAGAAGCCCTATGAGATTGCTCAAGAGTTGGATGAGAAGGTCACGAAGACAAGGAAAAAAGAATACAAACAATGCTTAGTTCGATGGAAGGATAGACCAAAAGAGGATGCTACTTGGATTTCTGACATTGAATGTCAGAAATTGAGTAAAGGGAAAGCATCAAGAAAAGTGATGAATATGGAGATGTTGCATAGATACATGCTTTTTTGTTTGGCAAGGTGAGATTGATGTAGGAGCATCTAGTGACAATGGCTAACAAAGCGATAATGACTAAGAAGTCATTGACGAAAGGATCATCAACAAGAAAGTCATTGATACTGGGTTCATTGATAAAGAAGTCATTGACCATAGAGTCATCAATAGAGGAGTGATTGATAACAACTTGATCGACGGTAGAGTGCTCATGTACCCCCCCGCTGGCATGCATCTCATTGGCAATGAGTATATGTGGATGTTGGCGACTTTGCAAATTCAACATTGATGAGTGTTGAAGTGTTTGTTGACAGAGAAGTGGTAGACACTAATGTTGATGATGAAGTGTTGATAGACGTTGAAGTCAATGATGCATTTGTAGATGGTGATTTTGGAAAATAGATGTTAGTGAGTGTGGTGTTGATGATGATTTGGAAGACATTGATGAGAAGACAACAAACAAAGGATGAAGAGATGAAGACATCGACAAATAATATGCTGACATGTGGAAACATAGATAGAATGATAAGAGGGAAGGATAGAAGGTGCGCAGACAGTGATGATGTGGCAGAAAGGTATTGCAGGAGGTGAAGAGATGGAAGGTGGAGAAATTACATTGTTGAAGGCATAAACAGGGAAAAGGTTGAGTTCACAAGGGATGTTGAGATTTGGGTACCTTGGGAAGTGGTCCCCTTGTAGTTTTGAGTCTCTAACCACAAGTGGGAAATACATTGGGACTATGTACCTTGTACTTTATGTCTAATTCAACTTTGACTTCACTTAAGTCAAAAAGTTGAATTTTTGTCACTTGAGGCAAAAGTGACTAATTATTCACTAAGTGGGTGAATGAGGGGACATAAAGTGAACTTAGCGAACTTAACCCAAAGTGGGTTTGTGAGTGAGATTAATGTGGGATGATCTCAACCTTTGATTAGAGAATGGATGGAGAGATCTTAGCCATCCATCTCTTAGGTTTCATTATGGAGGTTCAAGAGGGGCGCATATGGCCTAAGGAGGCTCATTCTTTTCTTTTGTTCACTTGGAGAGCTAGAGGAGAGCAATGGAGATGGGAATGGAAGCTATGGATGAGGGAAGCAAGGGCGCCTCCTTCCATGGAGGGCTCTAGGAAGCTTAGACTCTCATTATTTAGTGGTGTTCATACTTGCTTGGAGGAGGGTGCACTATAGGAGGACGACGCACACCTAGCAGGGAGGAGCTACACTTGTCAGATTATATATTGGTTTGTTTTGTTGGAGAGGTGGCACACAAGAGCTACTTTGTGTGAAAGGATTTCTTCTACAAGGCAACAAGGAGCAAGGGCACAAGGTTTGAGTGAGATATAGCAACAAGTGAGGAGGGCGCACCATGCTTGGGCGCATTCACCTTCTTGGACCTATCTAGCAGCTTGAGAGGGGCTGCCATTGCAACAGGTTCATTTGTTTTATTGTATCTCACACTTCTTACATCAGTTATCTAGACTTATATTCCAAACTAGTTTTCCCCGGGGGGGTTTTATCCAGGGTTGTGTTGACCAAAAACACTTGTGTCCTAATTTCATGCATGTTAGAGTTTAGATCAGCATTATATAGTTCTAAAGATCTAGAAGTGTGTTATATTTATTAAGGTATGCATGTGCTAACTGTTGGGTTACTAAAACTACATGCAAGGGCACCTTAAATGCACATATAACTATAACAAGACAGCAGAAAAGTTCCTGAACTGTTTGCTGTTATAAAACTACAGCAAAGAACAGATAGACAGCTGAAACTTAGAGCCAATCTCAGGTCAAAGACAAMCCTAGTTGGCAGCTKGTTAGGACCTCAGATTTTCTTCATGGTATCAGAGCCTTGGTGGCTAAATCTTGCTGATTTTGGACAACATCTTGTGGACAGTTCTTGACAGCTAGTGGGCAGATTTCTTGACAGCTTGTTGACAGTGATTTGTAGCAGCTTGTTGGCAGTGATTTGTAGGACAGTTGTAGGACTGTTGTTGGACCTAGTTTCAACCTCTTTTCACACCTATTTGCTAGGAGTGAGGCTGATTTTGCACAACCTCTTTTCACACCTGTTTTGTTAGGAGTGAGGTTGTAGTTTGACTGCCCCTTTTCACATTTGTGTTGATAGGAGTGTGGCAGTGCTCTTTTGCAGTTGTAGCATCAATGTGAGTTCAGTGGGCAGATATGTCAGTATTTCAGATGTGGACAGAGGATAGGCTAGCTGGGGCTAGCAACTGGTCCCCTTGGAAGATCGGGATCATTTTCGTCTTGGAGGATCTTGAACTATGGGATATAGTTCAAGCTCCCATGGTGATTCCTACTGCACCTGCTCCATCACCATTGTTGGATGCAGATTTTATGAAGAAAAACACCAAGGCGAAACAGACTATTTGTGATGCAGTGAGGGATCACATTATACCCCACTTGACTGGTAAAGACTATGCATATGAGATGTGGGCATCCTTGTGCAAGCTTTACCAGAGTCCAAACCAGAACCAGAAAATGGTTCTGCAGGACAAACTCAGGAGCATTCAGATGCTCAAGACCGAGTCAGTCACTTCATACCTTGGCAGATTCACTCAGATCAGAGATGAGTTAGCAGCGGTTGAAGAGATTGTGGACCTGAACTTTATGGTGAGGACAACTTTAAACAACTTTTCCAAACCTTGGGGTTCATTTGTATGAGGCATTATTGCCCGGGAGGTCATGCCTACCTGGGAGAGACTCTGGGATGTTTTTGTACAGGAGGAGTTGAGATGTAGCTCGAGGTCTTCAGGACAACAGTGGATATCTGAGGGTGATGAGGGTCTTGCTCTTTGGACAAAGGGCAAGAAGAAGGTCTACACGGGTGCACGACAAGGTCCCAAGAGGGGGGCCAAGCCACAGGGAGAGAGTGGCAGTGGGAAAAAGAGGGATATGAGCAAAGTGAAGTGCTTTGCTTGTAAGAGGATGGGGCACTATGCTGGATAATGTCCCAACAGGAAGAAGCCGGGTGGCACAGCAGCTACAACGGATTGGGCAGAGTTTCAGACACAGTTTGAGAGGGAGTGTGCCTTCCTCATTTGCTGCACTTCAGTTGAGATGACACCTAGCATTTGGTACATAGACAATGAGGCTTCGAGGCACATGACTGGTGTTAGAGAGCATTTTACTGACCTCAGAGATACAAAGGTCAAGATGGAGATTGCTCTTGGTGATGACACCATCGTCAGAGTTGTTGGACGTGGCACAATTACCTTTTAGAGAGACGGTATGCCACCTATTTTTTTCAGGGATGTTCTCTACGTCCTTGGGTTGAAGAAGAATCTGATATCAGTTTCCACCCTCCAGGATAGGGGTCTTGAGGTGTCCTTCAAAGGGACAAAGGTCCTCATACACCCTAAGGGGTCCCGTCTCACCTCAGGGCAGGTGATTGGAGAGAGGGATGGGAAACTATACAGATTGCTTTTTCAACCCCTGCATGCTTTGGCAACGAGTAGCGACAACAACAGTCATTTGTGTGAGTTGTGGCATTAGAGGATGGCACACCTTCATCATGGGGCTCTTGGAGGACTGAGAGAGGTTGTGACAGGAGTGCTACAGTTCAGTTCAGAGCATCGAGATGTGTGTAAAGGGTGTGCGCTTGGTAAGTTTACCAAGGCTTCTTTTCCCAACAGTGACAAAATGTAAACTGGGGTACTGGATTTAGTACACACAGATGTGTGTGGGCCCATGTCTCGGGCGTCCTTGAGTGGTTGTGAGTACTATCTCATATTCATAGATGACCACTAGAGGAAGACCTGGATCTATTTCTTGAAGGCCAAGAGTGAGGTCTTCAAGAGGTTCTAAGAGTTCCAAGTTCTTGTGGAGAACCAGACAAGAAAGAGGATCAAGGTCTTGCGATCAGACAACGAAGGTGAGTATTCCATTAGGGAGTTTGTAGACTTCTGTACCCGTGTAGGGATCAGAAGATAGATGACCATGCCTTACAACCCCTAGCTAGAATGGGGTTGCCGAGAGGAAGAACAGGGCGATTACAGGTGCAACGAGATCTATGCTGCATGATCAGAGTTTGCCTCTATACCTTTGGGTTGAGGCGAGTGCTGCTGCAGTTTATCTGCAGAACATGAGTCCCCACAAGATTTTGGGGAAAAAGACTCCTGAGGAGGCCTTCACTGGTAGGAGGCCCGATGTTGAGCACATCAGGATTTTTGGTTGCTTGACTTATTCTCATGTCCCCTCAGAGAGGAGGAAAAAGCTAGACCCCACATCCCAGCAGGGGATTCTAGTTGGGTACTCAGAGGTCTCAAAGGCCTACTGGATTTACATTCCATCACAACGGAGAGTGGTGGTGAGTAGAGATGTTATATTTGAGGAGGGTAGAGATTTCTGGAGGTCTCTCGAGTTGAGAGTCAATATTGAGGATGATGCAAAGGCACAAATTGATGTTTCAGAGGGAGCACAACCTCAAGTGTCTGGTACACCAGTTTCAGGGGTGACAGGGTCACCTTGCACAACTTCAGGTTCACAATCACAGGGGGTTCAGGCAGAGGGTGTAGAGGCTTCATGATCTTAGAGTGCTGGGATTAAGTCCGAGGCATATACTCTTGGGCGAGGAGATCTTACTTCTCCTTTGACTACTCCAGGGAAGAGGAAACTAAGATGGTTTCAAGAGACCCTGAAGGAAGCTAAGGAGAACGTAGGAGATCCCAAGAGATAGTTCAAAGAGAGTAAAGCACCAGAGAGGCTTGGGTCCTACTTGGCGATGGTGACGAGCATCTCAGATGCAGAGCTACAAACATTTGCGTAGGAAGTTGACCAACAGGTTTGGCGAGAGGCCATGTTGGAGGAGTATGACTCCATTATGCGCAATGATGTTTGGGAGGTGGTTCCGAGGCTAGAGGGGAAGTCAGCTGTGACTTCAAGATGGTTGTATAAGACCAAGTATGCTGCAAATGGCAACATAGAGAAACACAAGGCCCGGTTTGTGGTGCGTGGATTCTCTCAGGTAGATGGAGTTGATTATGATGAGACATTTGCACCAGTTGCAAGATACACCTCCATTAGGGGTATTATTGCCATAGCGGCGGAGATGGGTTGGAGGATACATCAGATGGATGTAAAGACCGCATTTCTCAATGGCTTTATTGAGGAGGAGGTGTACATTGAGTAGCCACATGGGTTCGAGGTGAGTGAGAGAGAGTCTCACGTGTGCCTTTTGAGAAAGGCACTGTATGGTCTGAAGCAAGCTCCCAGAGCTTGGTATTCACGCATTGACACATATTTGCTTCAGATGGGATTTGAGAAGAGCGATGCTGATCCTAACCTCTATTACATCATTAGAGGTGAGGACACACTCATTCTCATTTTGTATGTGGATGACTTGTTCATCACGGGAGCGAAGCATCTCATAGCTGAGTGCAAGCTGGGACGTGCATTAGAGTTTGAGATGACTGACATCAGCAGGAGGAGGGTCACATCTTCCCGGGACAGGGGAAGTATGCTTCAAACATTTTGAGCAGGTTTCAGATGGAGGACTGCAGGCCTATGTCGACTCCCATGGTCACCAACTGGAAGAAGCTTAACGCTTCAGATTCCCAGTTGGTGGATGCTACATTATATAAACAATTGATCGGATCGTTGATGTATCTGGTCAACACTCGACCAGATATTTGTTTTGCCGTGAACACTCTTAGCCAGTACATGGTAGAGCCGTGGAGTGTTCACTGGATTGGGGTACATGGTAGAGTCAAGAAGTGTTCACTGGATTGGGGCAAAACATGTTTTGAGGTACATTGCAGGGTCAGTGGATTATGGCCTGGACTATATCAGAGGGGATGGAGTCAGTTTGGTTCGGTACACAGACTCATACTGGGCAGGATGTGCTACTGACAGGAAGAGCACCTCAAGGTGCTGTTTTGGGTTGGGGTCAGAACTTGTTTCTTGGTACAACTGGAAATAGAAGTCAGTTGCTTTGAGTTCAGCCGAGGCAGAGTATATGGCGGCCAGTCAGGCCAGTTGCGAGGCCATTTGGCTTCGTAAGATGCTGGTAGGATTATTTGGTCAACAGTTGCCTTCGACTGTCATTCATTGCGATAATCAGAGTTGTATCAAACTCTCTGAGAATCCATTTTTTCATGACAGGTTGAAGCATATAGAGATCTGATACCACTTCATCAAAGATTGGGTTCAGCGAGGGGCAATACAATTGCTGTATATTTCGACCGATGAGCAGGTTGCAAATATTCTCACCAAGGCCTTGCCAAGGGGCAACCCGGGCAAGCATGTCTACTTTAGAGACAAGATGGGCTTGGTGAGAAACACTTTCCTCGGTAATAGCGAGTGTTGAGATTTGGGTACCTGGTCCCCTTGTCGTTTTGAGTCTCTAACCACAAGTGGGAAATACACTGGGACTATGTACCTTGTACTTTATGTCTAATTCAACTTTGACTTCACTTAAGTCAAAAAGTTGAATTTTTGTCACTTGAGGCAAAAGTGACTAATTATTCACTAAGTGGGTGAATGAGGGGACATAAAGTGAACTTAGGGAACTTAACCCAAAGTGGGTTTGTGAGTGAGATTAATGTGGGATGATCTCAACCTTTGATTAGAGAATGGATGGAGAGATCTTAGCCATCCATCTCTTAAGTTTTCTTATGGAGGTTCAAGAGGGGTGCATAGGGCCTAAGGAGGCTCATTCTTTTCTTTTGTTCACTTGGAGAGCTAGAGGAGAGCAATGGAGATGAGAATGGAAGCTATGGATGAGGGAGGCAAGGGCACCTCCTTCCATGGAGGGCTCTAGGAAGCTTAGACTCTCATTATTTAGTGGTGTTCATACTTGCTTGGAGGAGGGTGCACACCTAGCAGGGAGGAGCTACACTTGTCAGATTGTAGATTGGTTTGTTTTGTTGGAGAGATAGCACACAAGAGCTACTTTGTGTGCAAGGATTTCTTCTACAAGACAACAAGGAGCAAGGGCGCAAGGTTTCAGTGAGATAGAGCAACATGTGAGGAGGGCACACCATGCTTGGGCGCATTCACCTTCTTGGACCTGTCTAGCAGCTTGAGAGGGGCTGCCATTGTAACAGGTTCATTTGTTTTATTGTACTTGTTGTATCTCACACTTCTTACATCACTTATCTAGACTTATATTCCAAACTGGTTTTCCCCCGGGGGGGGGTTATCCAGGGTTGTGTTGACCAAAAACTCTTGTGTCCTAATTTCAGGCATGTTAGAGTTTAGATCAACATTATATAGTTCTAAAGATCTAGAGGTGTGTTATATTTATTAAGGTATGCATGTGCTAACTGTTGGGTTACTAAAACTACATGCAAGGGCACCTTAAATGCACATATAACCATAACAAGACAGCAGAAAAGTTCCTAAACTGTTTGCTGTTATAAAACAACAGCAAAGAACAGTTAGACAGCTGAAACTTAGAGCCAATCTCAGGTCAAAGACATACCTAGTTGGCAGCCTGTTAGGACCTCAGATTTTTTTCAAGGGATTACCCAGTTGAAGGATAGATAGCTGAGATAGCTGACGCTATAGAGAAAAAGACAAGCGCTCAGGTGCAGAGATGTATATGTAAACCTCTTTAATAAAATGTATAGACTAGTTGTTTGATCGTCTGATATTCTGCTGATGTCTATGTGTGTCTTTGTATTTCCTTTCTCTATTCATAGACAGTTGTCAGTAAGTTTGTAGGGTGGATTGTGCATCTACAAGAGGAACTGCCATCAAGTTCCTGTTTGAGACCCGTACCTGACCGGCGATGTCAAATTCTCAGAAATGAGAGGGGTGGTTGACGTAGATTTGAATTGACATGTCTTATTATCTTTATGCAACCTGTAGGTTTGGAGGTAGTCATTATAGATGGCATGTTGATCATAGGGATTACTAGGTAGATACTAGAAATATTGGTGTAACATCTACTTACTGTTGAGTTTTGGTGTACCTTGGGAAGTGGTCCCCTTGGGGTTGTGGGTCTCTAACCACAAGAGGTAAATGTTTGACCCTTTGTACCATGTACTTTATGTCTAATTTCACATTGACTTTATTCTAAGTCAAAAAGGTGAAATTTGTCACTTAAGGCAAAAGTGACTATTAATTCACTTCGTGGGTGAATTAGGGGACTTAAAACAAACTTAGGAAACTTAACCAAAAGTGGGTTTCTAAGTGAGATACTTGAGATGAGATCTCACCCATGGATTAGAGATGGCTAGAGTTGATCCTAGCCATTGATCTCTAGGTTTGGCCAAGGATGGCATATGAGGGCGCATAGGGCCAAATGGAGGCTGATTGTTCACTTGCTCACTAGGAGAGTTTGGTGAGGAGGAAGAAGTGGAGAATGGAGGCATTGATGGAGCTAGCTTGGTTGCATTCATTCATGGAGGGCGCAAGTAGGCTTGAGGCTTCATTGTTTGTGTGTTAGTGTTTATGCTTGGTGGAGGGCACTAGGAGGAGTGGAGCTATTGCAGATCTGATTGGTGCATGGTTGAGGCAGCATACAAGAGGCAGATTGTGTGAAAGGGTTTCTCAATCAGCCAAAGGAAAGGTCAAGGGCGCACTAGTTATCTAGCTTGGACAACAAAGAGGAAGGGCGCACTTCTTGGGTGCATTTCTCAAGGAACTTGCTAGCAAAGCTTGAGAGGAACTTGCTATGTGTACAGGTTCCTTTGTATTTACTTCTTGGTTGTATTCTTTGCTTGAGACACTCCATATATATACATCTATCCTAAACTGGTTTTCCCTGGGGGGTTTTGTCCAGGGTCATGTTGACCAAAAATTACATGTGTTCAAATTTCATGTATGCTTAGTTTTATATCAGCATTAGGAGCTTGTAAAGATCCTAGATGAGTGTTATTTGTTTTAAGGTATTTGCATGTGCTAACATCAGTTACGAAAACACTTGCAAGGGCACCTTAAAAGAGCATCTAATCATCAGTTAGAGGGCAGAATTTTGGGCAGAAATTTCAGATCTGTTTGCTGTCCTAAAACAGCAGCAAGAACAGCTTTGATTACTCAAACTTAGAGCCCAAAAAGAGGTCAAAGACAGACCTGTTGGGCAGTCTTCTAGTTCCTCAAAAATCTACACTTACTACAGTGTCAATGAATGGGTCCCTGGAAAAAGTTTGTACCTGCCTTTGTCGGTTGCTCACCTTTCCTGATCCAGCCATGGTTGCACGAGCTAGGATGTAGTTGGGTAGTTAGGTTGAGTGATGCAATCAAATTTTAAGATACTGCAATTTTCATGCTGCATGTTATCAATGATACATTGGATAAGATGGTTTTGGACTTGGCAGTTTTGTATAAATAAAACCTTTCTATCAGTTTGGTTATAGTCCTTGGCCATGAAAACAACCTGGAGGTTAGTAGTTTCTGGATTAGTGATGCAATCAAATTTTAAGATACTACAATTTTCATGCTGCATGTTATCAATCATATATTGGACAAGATGGTTTTGGACTTGGCAGTTTTGTGTAAATAAAACCTTTCTATCAGTTTGGTTGTAGTCCTTGGCCATGAAAACAACCTGGAGGTTAGTAGTTTCTGGATTATTTACTAGGAATGTTGATCGTTAGTTCATGCTACTTTGTCGAAGTGTAAGTGTGTAAGTCTTGACTCCTTTTTGTTTAAGGCATTCTTCATTTGAATGTCCGTGTGTTTTTATGATATTCAGAATGCCCCTTGCTTTTAACTTTGGGTCATACATACGACACCGATGAAGAAGAATTTGAAGAAGACACGAATAATGAGGAAGCTTTTGACTTCTTGGAAGTTTGAAAATGGTGATATCAACAAGGTGAGAAGAGAATAATTTTTTAAATTGCAAAATAGAAGCAGCAGAACGTGTTCATTATATATGGAAGAGGTTTTGAAAAAGTTTCAACTTGGCTAATCAAGGATGTGATGTGGCCATTATATACATGAGGCTTGAATGGTGACATTGACATTTGTTCACTTCTTATAATGGGCTTACCCACATATCTAAGTGAAGTTGTTTTGGCCATGACCTGAAACATATGTAAACAGATCCACTGACATGTCTCCTACTATTGATGAACTCTTAGGAATGCGTAAGCAGCTAGAATGTTTAGTAATATATATATTTGAGGATTAAGGTGCTCATTATTCTCAATCTCAATCATTCAAATGGCAACATAGGAAAGCAAGAATCTAATGAATCTTTAAGGAATTTATGCTTAACAGAATTCCCAACTGATTTCCTTGTAGTTCTCAGGAAATCTGACTTGGCTTATCTTGAGTTTTGTTCCAGTATTAAGTAGATCTGATTTTATTTTATCATGGCTTCTTATTCAATTTTAATCAAATGTATCAGCCGGTTCAACGTGACACTTTCAAAGGAAAAATTTAGTCAATATATCTGGAATTTATGTGAATACAATTATGTAGTGAACCAATCCGGTTCAGATTACACATATCCAAAATATTTGGAACGTTATAAAGAAATCTATCCGGATAACATAATAATTGAATAAGAATATATGAATATAAGATATGAGATAATTGCAACTGAGAATGAGGGCTATATATATGTTAATGTTTATGCCATTATTATAGTTCTTTGCATTTCATAAGATAAGAGCATAATAAGAACAAGATCACTGAGAAATACACATCCACAAGAGACA
>ML789935.1:53189-68916 GCA_009831015.1 Picea engelmannii | reverse complement strand
TTGGCATTGTATTGGCTATCTATATTAAGGAAGTTTTGCTGGGTTTTCTTCACCTAGAGGGTTTCCCAGGATAAATGTTGTGTCTCTTGTGATTGTGTATTTCTCAGTGATCTTGGATTATGCTATTGTTATCTAATGAAATGAAAACATCTATAATAATGGCTTAAACATTAACAGTCATTCCCCCCAGATATGGTGAAGTGGATAGGCATAAGATCCAAGCACTCGTTAGAAACATAAAGAATCAAATGCACATATTCAAAGGTTTTGAGGATCAAAGTGACCCATACCATGATACCCAGACTCATTACCTCATGGAGCAAGAGCCACTTCTGCTACAGGACCAGGCCGAGGTGATGGATGTTGCTGCTGCTGACAAAGTGGAGGCGCTGCAGAAAGAAAAAGATGGGCCCTCCAGGGCCATGCTCAAGTCGATTTGGCTCTCGGTACTCCATGTCTAGGACCTGTGGGCCTCGAGACATAATCTCTTTAGTTATCCCTAAACTGGGGATAACAGATCCTTTGTGGAACATTGTACTTATATGATTCGTTGATTAGTTTGTTCTCAATTGTACTGGCATTAACATTTCTTGAACGGAAGGACAATTGTTTTCCTTCTGAGCGATGTTGAAACTTTGAATGGTTAAAGTGTCTGCTCTTGTGATTGGAATGTTGATAAGGTGCCAAAACTGGTACGAAACTCGATCGAAATGCGAGCGCCTTATCGTACGATGTTTCGTGAGTACGAAACACCGTACGATTTGATCGTCCACGTTTCGACCGGGTTTCAGCTCGTATGGGCGACGTTTCGGTGCTCATCTTCTTGTTTGTGGGCCCGTATGGGTGGCGTTTCAGCACTCATCTTCTTGTTTGTGGGCCCGTACGGGCGTCTAAGCAGGCCGTGGGCCCATAAAAATTGAGGTTATTTCCATTTTTTAAAAAGAGAAACCACTCATATATGTTTTTTATTCGTTTTTTTATTTTATTTTGATTTTAGAAACATCTAGAAACAACTAGAACCCCTAACAACTATAAGAAAGCACTTGGTTCACTCATTCCTCACATTCTTGAGCAAGAGGAGCTTCCTACAACAACAACAAGCATTTCGGTTGTGGTTTGGAGCATTTGGGAGAAAGCTTTGGTGCATTTCCAACAAGAGGATAGTTGTGGTCAACAAGGAGGGTCTAGGCATTTCTGTAGTTGGTGAGCATTCATGGCAGATTTTTACTAATTTTTTAACTCTTTTTAGTGTTTTTGCAGCATTCATGCCTTCTCTAAGTGTGGGAAGATTTTTTTACTGTTTTTGCAGCATTCATGGCTTCTCAAAGTGCCGCCATTTCCTCTGCCCCTGTAGTGCCTCGACCAAGCAGGAAACAAGAATACTATCCTCTTTGGAGGCATGTTACCAAGCTCAAGCAAATGGGTGGTGGTGGGGGTTCATGGGAATGGAGGTGCAATTTATATAAGATTGAGAAGACCTTCAAGGGTTCTTACACAAGAGTCAAGGCTCACATTTTGCATGAATGAATTCAAGGTGCATGATTATGCTCAAAGGTTGGAGGAGCATAGAGCTAAAATTGGTATGGGTGGCACTAACAAACATACGCCTAGCTTGGGTGCTAACAATGAGCCAATGATTGTTCATAAAGCAAGGAAGAAGAGGGTGGTCTTGGTAGAAGAAGAGATATCCAATCGTGCAGGTGCAAGTAAAGATAGTAGATTGTTGAAAATGCTCAACAATCAAGGGAGAGAAGAAGCTGAGTCAAGAGTGGCAAGGGCCATATTTGCTTGTGGCATCCCATTTAATGTGGTTTGGTCCCCCTATTGGTAGGATTTGTGAGGGTAATTAATAATTATCACAACCCCTCAAGGTTTCAAGGGGCCAAACTGCGAAAAATTCAGAACAATTTTGCTTAGGAAATAGGCTATTGCTTGATGATGGTCTAAAACGAATTCGTTGCTCATGGGGCAGCACATGAGTTTCCATTATCTCAGATGGATGGACTGATACAAGGCGAAGACCATTGATCAATGTCATTGCATCATCACCAAAAGGAGCAATGTTCTTAAAAGCAAAAGATTGTTCAGGTGAGGTAAAAGAAAGTAATTTCATTGTTGATATTTTAATTGCTACTATTGAACAAGTAGGGCCAACAAATGTGGTGCAATTATCATAGATAATGCCCCTGTTTGCAAAGCTGTAGGCTTGATTATTGAGAGTAGATACAATCATATCTTTTGGACTCCTTGTATTGTCCATAATCTTAATCTGACTTTAGAAGGGATTGAGGCAAAAACTGCATGGATTAAGGATATCACAGGGCAAGCTAGGGAGATCATAAATTTCATCACTAACCACCACTAGTCTCAAGCAATATATCGAGAATACTCCAAATTGGAGTTGCTCAAAGTTGCTGAGACAAGATATGCCTCCAACTTCATCATCCTGTGCTACCTTGTTGAGGTCAAAATTGCATTAATGAGTATGGTGGTGGGTGCTGCTTGGGTTGAGTGGAGACAGGTAGATCCAGAGAGGGGAAGTATGGTGCGAAGGGTGTTGATTGGTGAAGATTGGTGGAGCAAGATATAATTCTTGCTCAAGTTCACTTTACCTGCGTTTGAGCTTCTCCGAGATGTAGAGACAGACAAGCCTTTCTTAGGAGAGATTTATGATGGCATGGATACCATGGTTGAGAAAACCATGGAAGTTATTACATAGGAGGCTCCCACTCTTCTTTTTGTTGATGCTGATTTCGCTGAGCATGTGAGCGCCATCATGGTTACAAGGTGGAATGGCTTTAACAATCCATTGCACACTTTGGCACATGCTCTAAATCCTTGATTTTATGATGAATTTTTCATTGTTCAAAGCAATGGGAAGAGGAATGCCCCACATAAGGACAAGGAGGTAGCCAACTGAGTGAAAAAGGCCTGCCAGAGGTTGTTTCCAGCTTCTCAACAAACAAAGGTGAGGGAGGAATTTGCTTGTTTTGCTGATGGATTAGAGGATTTTGCAGACATATCATATTTGGAGGAGATGAGGACCATGGACCTGGTGAAATGGTGGACTTGTCATGGGGCAAATGGTGTATATTTGCAAAGCCTTGCCACTCGTATTCTATCACAAGTGGCAAGCTCTTCATCAACGAAGAGGAATTGGAGCACCTATGGTTTCATTTATTTCGTGAAGCGCAACAGGTTGGGATCCCAAAAGGTTGAAGATCTTGTATACATGCATTCAAACCTCCACCTTGTGTCTCGTAGGGGTGAAGAATATGCAACTGGGCCTCATAAAGAGTAGTATGCGGATGCAAAATGCCTAGACTTGGAGTTCTCTCTTGGTTCTCTTGATATGGTGATGATGCAACAACAACTAGAAGTGGAATTGCCTCTTCTGCCCATCCATGCTCTAGTTCTGTTGAACATGCATCTTGTTCTATATTTAATGATGAGGATGATGATCAGTATGACATGTATTAGGAATCTATGTAATTGCAGTTGTATTTAGCTTGTGTTTTATTTAATTTTCAGCACATACAACCTCATTTATAAAGGCCGATTTTGGATGTACATACTATAGCCTCATCTATAAAGGCTAATTTTGGATTTTGTTGCTTGCATCATGTAATCGATGATATTGATCATCTACGGGGGTTAATATAGACATGGTTTTCCTTCTAAAATGTCATTTATGTGTGTCATTATGTTTTTCTTGCAAGATTATATATATATATATATATATGCCGTACACGTTTCAGAAACTTCTAGATGTTTCCCCGTTTCGTGCAACTTAGGAACTTTCAACAACTTTTGATTTAGATTCTTTAAGCAAGAAATTTTTTCATCTGTTTCTAATAATTTCTTTCTGAGATCTTGAATTTTTTGTTCCAACTTTTGAACACACTATTTTGAATTATTTGACTTCTTGATCTGATTAAGTGGCTTTTGACTGTGTTCTTTTAAACGAGAAATTTCTTCGTTTTTATCTGCAATAATTCGATCATATTCTTTTTTTTTCTTTGATACTGACCATTGATTTTATTAAAGAATCACCCTTGAGATGTCTTTCAAGTCTTTTGATGAAGGTACTATTGAATCTGACTTCATAGTAATGTCTTGAAATGTCATCATCTTCTTCTTAGAGGGAAACATCACAAACTTTTTTTATATGTTTAAGATGAAGGTACCTAGTTTTTTAAATTAGGGTAACCCAAGAATTATGTCAATCTGTTTTTCAAACATATTTGTAACATTGAATTGAGATATATATTCATAATCATCCATTGTTACTTGCAATCCTTAATTTCATATTGTTTCTTGCGAAGAATATCTTCCTTTTCAATTATATTTGGCTTTGGAATTAATGATTGATTTGCCAAATTTTCATCATGGTTCATGCTGATAATGATGTTAACCTCTCTTCCTAGAATACTCCCCTTTATTGTAATTAACCCATAACAAGAAATGTAACAACCTTCATAAGAAAATCTTCCCTTTTCCTTTGTTAATTTGGTTGCTCAGAAAGTATCTTAGCTAAGCCTGTGTGTCCAAGGCTAGTTGATGGACATAATTAAATACCCAGATTAGCTTTATTAATTTAACCTAAGTTTTAACTTGGGAAAAGTATAAAAGTCATTTAAATGACTTTTATTGACTTTTCACTCAGATTTATGAAAAGTCATTTTTTTTCAGAAATTAATACTTCACTAAAGTGAATTTCTGGAGGCTTCTAGAAGACTCTAGGAAAAGTGAATTAGAGAGATAAAACGAGGCTGAGGGTGAAGAACAAAACACATTGTGTGTTGAGTTGATGAGTGAGGGTGTTGGTTGAGGAAGAGGAAGTCAATTCTACAGAGTGAGGAAGGGCGAGTTAGCAACAAAGGAAGTGAGCTGAGTGTAGGACGTTCCAGCTGAGACAGAGGCGGAAGAAGAAGGGGCGATTTTTCAGGGCCAAAAAAGCGGGGCCGAAAAAGTAGGCCGAGTTTGGTGGGCTGTAAGAAATTTTTGAATTTTCTGTTGTAAATTAATTCCTCTGAAGCTAATAAAGCCTCTCCTTTGTTGGTTTTCCCCACACTAGGGTTTCCAGGGTATTTTTGGTGTCTTTCTATTTTATGTGCTTGGTTTCTATTTGCTTCTGTTGTTCATTTTAGTTAAATAACTCAGCTGTAAATTTAATCCATGATTTTCAGAAGTTATATCAGCATAAATACATTTCTGGGTAAGGAAAAATCTTTGGCATTTTATTTCTATTTGTTGAGTTTAAAGGAATTTAACATGATATCAGAGCTCAGCCTCTGAATACAGAAGAAACCAAGTCGATTTGCTGTGTAGACTAAGAGTAAATTGGTAAGGAGGTTGAGTTACCAGAGAGGGTGTGTGAGTCAGGGCAACTGACAGAATGGTCAATATAGACTTGGGATTCGAGGATAGGCTGGAGGGAGCCTCAAACTTCAGTCCACAGAGAGAGCGAACTTCAGTCCACAGAGAGAGCAAATTGGTTTGCTGTTGGAGGAACAAGGTTTGTGGGAGTTTGTTGAAGGGACAACAATACTTCTAATACCCAACACAACAACCAGCTCATCTTGGGAGAGATGTAAAGGCTAGATAATTAATTATTGATAGAGGCAAAGACCACATCATTCCTCATCTCTCTAGTAAAAAGACAACTAAGGATCTGTGGGAGGCCCTAGTTAAATTGTACCAGTTAGATAACTAGAGCAGGAAGATGATTCTTAGGGAGAAACGCAGAAGCACAAAGATGGTTAGGGGAGAGTTAGTTGTTACATATCTTACAAAGTTCACTCAGATCAGAGATGAACTGGCAGCTGTTGGGGAGACTGTGGATGAGACCAAGCTGGTGAGGACAACCTCTAATGGCTTCACCAAGCAGTGGGACGTGTTTGTCAGAGGTGTTGTAGCACGAGAGAAACTCCTTGATTGGGAGAGGTTATGGGATGACTTCACCTAGGAGGAGCTGCGAGTTGGTACCTCACAGGCTAGCCAACTGAAGAGTGAGGATAAGGAGAATCTTGCCTTAGATGGAAAGGGCAAGTTTAGAGGAAAGAAGGGACCCAATGTGGGTCATACCTCTAAGGGAGAAAAGAAAGAATTCAACAAGATAAAGTGTTTTGCCTGTCACAAACCCGACCACTTTGCCAGTCAGTGCCCAAACAAGAAGAAGGGCAACAAGAAGTCACACATGGCAACATTAACTTCAGTTGAAGTTTACGAGTTTGCAGCTAGGCTCAAGAATGAGTTTTCACTCATTGCATGTCTCTCTAGCTTAGCCAGTTCAGGTGTGTGGTACATAGACAATGGCGCCTCTAGTCACATGACTAGAGTGCGAGAGTACTTATCCAACTTGCAGGAGGAGGAGATGGACCTCGTGATTGAGATGGGCAATAATGCTAAGCGTCGGGTAGCAAGCCATGGGATAGTCACATTTCAGAGGGAGTCTGGAAAGCCACTGATGGTGAGGGATGTGCTATATGTTCCAGGTATGATGAAGAACCTGATATCAGTTTCAGCATTGGAGGTAGAGGCTATGTTGTCTCATTTCAAAATGGGCGAGTGTACATCAGGCCCAAGGACTCCAGGACAACGAAGGTGATTGGTGTCATGCGAGAGAAGTTGTATAGGCTTTAGTTCGAGCCAACCCGAGCATTGGTGAGCAACGCATGTGACTTGGTAGAGTTATGGCATAGGAGGATGACACACCTACATCATGGAGCACTCAAGGTGTTGAAGGAGATTGTGACAGTATTGCTAGATTTTAACATAGAGCATCATGAGGTATGCAAGGGGTGTGCTATGGGAAAGTACACTAAGATTGCTTTCCCACACAGTGACGACAGGACAAGAGGCATCCTTGACTTGATACACTCAGATGTATGTGGGCCCATGTCATCTCCATCCCCGAGTGGGTATGAGTACTATTTCACCTTCATCGATGACCTTTACAGAAAGACCTGGATCTACTTCATGAGGACCAAGAACGAGGTTCTTAGTTGGTTCCAAGAGTTCAAAGTTCTTGTGGAGAACCGGATGGGTAGGAAGATCAAGACCTTGAGATCCGACAATGTAGGCGAGTACACCTCAAAGGCCTTCAAGGATTTCTGTGTAGGTGTTGGGATAAAGAGGGAGTTGATTGTTCCGTACAACCCATAACAAAACGAGGTGGCGGAAAGGAAGAACATGGCTATCGTTGGGGCTTCTAAAGCCATGTTGTATGATCAGGATTTGCCTAGGTTCTTATGGGCGGAGGCCTGTAACATAACAGTATACATACAGAACATGAGTCCTCACAAGGCGTTGGGGAGGAAGACTCATGAGGAGGTATTCACAGGGAGGAGACCAGAGATTAGACACTTCAGGATTTTCGGATGCCTTGTCTATTGTCATGTCCCCTTAGAGAAGAGGACAAAGCTCGAGGCCATTGTTGAGAAGGGGATTTTTCATTGGTTACAACGAGAATTCGAAGGAATACAGAGTTTACATTCCTTCCTTGAGGAAGACTGTGCTCAAGAGGGATGTGAGATTTGAGGAGGACAGAGCCTTGAAGAAGGCTCATGATACTGGTGTAGCAATAGCAGGGGATCAGGAGCTGGAGATTCAGAAGACTGAGGAGACACAAGTTACAAGTACAGGTATAGGTGCGAGCACAAATGATCATATTGCAGATCAGGATGAGGAGCAACAGGCTCCTCCAGTTCAGGAGACTCCTTCTACTAGGAGGAGGAGCAGAGCAGACCTTGAGAGAGGCACATGAGTATGTGGGTGCTTCTAGGACATCGGTCAGAGAGAGCAGAGCACCACAAAGTTTTTTCAGTTATATGGATTTGATGAGTGAGCTATTGGAGGCCGAGCCTTCCAGCTTTGAGGAGGCATCACATCAACATGTGTAGAGAGATGCCATGGTGGAAGAGTATGCTTCCATCATGAAGAATGATGTATGGGAGGTGGTGCTCCAGCCAGAGGGAAATTAGTGATTGGCTTGAGATGGATCTATAAGATTAAGCACACTACAGATGGCAGTGTGGAGAAGTTCAAAGCTCGCTTTGCAGCTAAGGGGTTCTCTCAGGAGGGAATTGACTATGATGAGACATTCGCCCCAATGGCGAGATACACTTCGATTAGGGTTGTGATCTCGATTGCAGCAGAGATGGGGTGGACGATCCACCGGATGAACGTGAAGATGACCTTCCTCAATGGCATCATTGAGGAGGAGGTGTACATTGAGCAACTAGAGGGATTTGAGGTGCATGGGAGGGATTCCCATGTGTGCAGGTCGAGGAGAGCCTTGTATGGGCTCAAGTAGGCTCCCAGAGTGTTGTACTCACGGATTGACAACTACTTGCAGGGGATGGGCTTCACCAAGAGTGAGGCGGACTCCAACCTCTACTACATCATAGTTGGAGGTGAGCCGCTCATTCTTGTGTTGTATGTGGACGACTTGTTTCTTACAGGTTCAGAGAGGCTCATTGCAGAGTGCAAGAGGGATCTTGCTTCGAAGTATGAGATGAAGGATTTGGGGTTGATGCACTACTTTCTAGGGTTAGAGGTGTGGTAGCTTGATGGTCAGACCTTCCTTGGGCATGAGAAGTATGTAGTAGAGATTCTAAAGAGATTTGGGATGCTGGACCAGAGGCCTATGTCTATGCCCATGGTGACCAACTGGAAGATTGATGCTTCCAGATCAAAGGCAGTGGACCCTACTCTTTACAGACAGTTGATTGGCTCTCTGATGTATTTGATCAACACTAGACCATATATATGCTTTTCATTTAACACACTTAGTCAATTCATGGTTGAGCTGAGGAGGTTACATTGGATGGCAGCCGACATGTTTTGTGATGTCTGCGTGGCACAATTGATTTTGGGTTGAGTTATATCCAGGGAGATGGGGTGAAGCTGACAAGTTATACAGACACTTATTCGGAAGGCAACAGACTGGAGAGGAAGAGTACTTCAGGTTGTTGTTTTATCTTGGGATCAAGTGTTCTTTCCTGGTTGAACAGGAAGCAAAAGTCAGTGGCATTGAGCTCTGTTGAGGCAGAGTACATGGCAGCTAGCTTAGCAGCATGTGAGGCCATTTGGTTTTGTACGCTGCTCATCGGTTTGTTTGGCCAGGAGTTGAATGCGACTGTCATTCACTGTAATATTCAGAGTTGCATCAAGCTCTTTGAGAATCCAATGTTTCATGACAATTCCAAACACATACAGATCAGATTTCACTTCATCAGGGATTGTGTGCAGAAGGGGACAATGAAGCTACAATATGTGCCTGCAGGAGAGCAGGTGGCAGACATTCTCACGAAGACCTTGGTGAAAGGCAAGTTTGCCTTTTTCAGAGACAGGTTGGGATTGGTATAGAGCGCCTTCCTCCCTAAGAGGGAGTGTTAATTTGGTAGCTCAGAAGGTGTCTCAGCTAAGCCTATGTGTCGAAGGCTAGCTGATGGACATAATTATTAATTTTGTCCTAAGTTTTAACTTAGGAAAAGTATAGAAGTCATTTAAATGACTTCTATCGACTTTTCACTCAAATTTATGAAAAGTCACTTTTTTCAGAAATTAATAATTCACTAAACTGAATTTCTGGAGGTTTTTAGAAGCCTCTAGGAAAAGTGAATTAGAGAGATAAAAGGAGACTGAGGGTGATGGACAACGGATTGTGTGTTGAGCTGATGAGTGAGGGTGCTGGCTGAGGAAGAGGAAGTCGATTCTGCAGAGTGAGGAAGGGCGACTTAGCAGCAGAGGAAGTGAGCTGAGTGCAGGCTGTTCCAGCAGAGACAAAGGCGGAAAAAGCAGGGCCGAAAAAGTAGGCCAAGTTTGTTGGGCTGTAAGAATTTTTTGAATTTTTTGTTGCTGTGAATTGATTCGTCTGAAGCCAATAAAACCCCTCCCTTGCTGGTTTTCCCCACACTGGGTTTTCCAGGGTATTTCTGGTGTCTTTCTGTTTGATGTGCTTGGTTTCTATTTGCTTCCGCTGTTCATTTTAGTTAAATAATTCAGCTGTAAATTTAATGCATGCTTTTCAAAAGTTATATCAGCATAAATAAATTTCTGGGTAAAGAAAAATCATTGGCATTTTATTTCTGTTTGCTGAGTTTAAAGGAATTTAACATCCTCATTAGTGGACTTCATTTTGCCTTGGTCGAATTTTACGATAAATAATTCTTTGATTATGAAGTTTATATCACTCTTCTTTTGTTCCCAAGGGATTAAATAATACACTTATAAAAATTTCTTCAATGACTTCCTTGAAAATAAAAAATTCCTTTCACTCTTCTCGCTTTCATGTCTTATAATTTCTTTTAATAATTCCACTTGAATATATATATATAATACTTTTCCTTGATAACTTTTGTACTTTAATAAAAAGTACCTTAATGTAACTTATTTAATATCACCTTTTTCTTTCAATCTTTATATTTTAAAAGTAACTTAATACTTTATTAAAGTGTAAACTTTTTCACTTTAAAAATGTTAGACCTTGTCCCTTTGACTTATAACAAACCTTACGTCTTTCTACTTAAAAAATTCTTTTGTTGTCTTTCAATGTCGGCTACTAAAATGCCACAATAACTTAAATGAATGTTTTTTATGTTGGCTTTTGTGCTTTAATGAAAGTGTATTTTAATAACGTCTTCAGAAATTTAAAAACTCCTTATACTTTTGTACTTTTTAGTTCATATATATAATTGACTTTGAATGTCATAAAATTAAGATCCGTTCTTTTAATTCGCTATTAGTTTAATATTTGAAGAGGCACAGCTGTATGTCTTCTCCTAGCACAACAGTTCGGAGATTCAAACAATACGATACAGTGATCTCTGTAAATGTAAATATAAGGCAGATTCTTCTACATTTTCCAGTTGTCACGATTTTTGGTTCGTTTCCTGGAGTTAACAAAAAAACAACGATTCTTCTACTTTTTCCAATTGTCACAATTGTATACTGACGGCCCCTACAACAATTGACTTGTAGATTTATGAATGACAGCTTGCAAACTTAATTCTCCAAACACTGATTATCTTCTAATCGACACAAACTTCTTAAATGGCGACATTTCCTCGTTTTCCATATTTATTGTTGCAATGTGAATTGGTCGGATACGATGCACATCAAAATACACGTCCCTTAGATATGAACGAAGACTCAGAACGTGTTTCAAAGTGATTGCATTAATTGACTAATTAATCGAACCTAAGTGACCACATATTCCTTTTACAAGCATCTTATTTGTTTGTTGAAGTATTCAGACCTCTATCTTCTGTGCTACGCCCAACCAAGTTCGTAAACAATGGTGTATACCTGATCGATTTGTATATTTTTCTGTATATTATGCAATATAATTCTTGACTTTGTATAATGAATTACTTCAACGTTTCTCTGTCACAAGAAACGTCTTTTCATCTCTCAGAGGAGACGTGACCTTTGTGCTCTCCTTGTTCACTCCCCCAGACAATTCTGGCGTACCATCCTCCCTTGACACTCCCCCCTCCCATCCGACCTTGATCCTGCGTCCATGTTCTCTCACACCTCCAACCTTTATGATATTCCCAAGCATCCCCAGATCCATGTCACCTCTCCCCCCTCTTGATGCCACTTATTCTCAGACAGAGATATCAGGGAGGCCATTTGGGTGATGAGCAACAACAAAGCAACAGATGAGGAAGGGTTCCAGGCAGAGTTCTTCAAGCACGGTCTCCGTGCTCTGGTTAGTTATTTGGATGATCTCTTCAACCATGTAGTTCGTACAGGCTTTCCCTCAACATGGTCACATCACATCATCCACCTGATTCATAAATCTGGTCCCAACACAGATCCTAACAACTACAGGATGATCATGGTGGGCCACACATTCTCGAAGCTGTATGCTACGGTTCTCCATATGAAGCTCTCCAGTGACCTCGAGTAGAGACACCTCGGAGCTAGGGGACAAGCAGGTTTTCGATTGACTCACCAGACTATCGATCACATCTTCACCCTCCGGGCCATCATTGAGGAGGCACGACACCGCTCTTCGAAATTCTA
This sequence comes from Picea engelmannii, assembly GCA_009831015.1. Classification (NCBI taxonomy): domain Eukaryota; kingdom Viridiplantae; phylum Streptophyta; class Pinopsida; order Pinales; family Pinaceae; genus Picea; species Picea engelmannii. The sequence goes on along the minus strand of ML789935.1, from coordinate 56,880 downwards.
CTGCTGTTTTGTAGATTTTCGGAAAGATTTTGATTCTGTCCCGAGGGAAGCCTTGTTCCAGAGGCTCAAAGATATTGGCATCCCCACGACCCTGTTGACAACGATCATGTGCCTATATGAGTCCGTTCTTGGTCGACTCCGCACAACTCATGGGATGTCTGACTTCATCCAAAGTACTATTGGAGTTAAACAGGGTTTCCCACTATCACCCACGTTGTTTGGGATTTATATTGATGCGCTGGAGACCTTCCTTCACGAGCACATCCAAGACAACGATGGATGTATACTTCACCAAGTCCTGATATCTATCCTACTTTTTGCTGACGAGGTGGTCCTCTCCTCATCTCCAGAGGGATGACCTCCGACAGTTGGATGCCTTATCCCTGTTTTGCGACCTCCGACAGTTGACGGTCAACCTAGGTAAAACCATGGTCATGATTTTCAATAGGTTGAAGAAAACTTGAAAACTTCAAATTTTCACTTCCTCTTCAGAGGGGAGGAGATTGAGATTACCAACACCTATACTTATTTGGGGGTGCAATTCTCAGGTTCCCGTTTCAGTCTGCGTCCGACCCTCCAGCCTTGGATCAACAAAGGATATGGATCTTTAGCCCTTCTAGAGAGACAATGTTTTCGACACCATTTCTAGGACATTTTGTCCAAGATGAGCCTCATGGACACCCTAATCCGACCCATTGTTCTGTATGGTTCAGAGATTTGGGGACCATCTTTACTCGAGTCAGATTGGGCTTCAACATAGACAGTCCAGATTCTTCTTCTCTGCCACATCACTAGATGCAAGCAGACAGTACCTCAACACATCATCCTTGCGGAGTTTGGAGCTCAACCCTTCCGGCTTGAGACAATGTTTAGATTGGCCTCCTTTTTGCATTGTATCATTAGCTTTGGAGAGTGGGCAAAAGGTAGGGATCAGTGCCCGTACTTGGCCTATCGTTCTTCAGAGGCTATTGCCCTTTCTAGTCCTTCGGGTCAGGTTAGAGGTTGGTTCGCAGGAGTTTCAGGTCTCCTAGTGTCAATGGGCATCTAGTTAGATTGTCTCCCTCCATTTAGATATTCCTTAGATGCACCTGGTCACCTTTTACCTACCAGACATGAGCTGAACAAGATCATCGGGGATGACATTTACAAGCAGTTTGTCCAGATCACCTGGGTAAACCCTCAAGGAGTGTTGCGCCCAAAGATGTCCTTCTACGCTGGGCACTTTTTGGAGTTGAGAGACGGGCTAATTGTTTGACCCCAGTATACACTTCGTCACTGGATGCATGCCCTTCGCATTCCATTCGACCAGTTCAGAGTGGGTTCTCATAGACTTCAAATAGAGACAAACCACCAGATTGATAGATCAGATAGAATCTGCCAGGTATGCCATTTACAGGAGGTGGAGACCGAGGTGCACTTCATTTTTCGATGCCCCGTCTACTACGAGATCAAAGGAAGGTTCGAGTTTTTGTTAAGAGAATCTTAGACCCTCACTGGCTTTTTCAGATATCTTGATCAGAGATGTTTGGCCCTATATATACATGAGGCTCTCAGGTTCCGAGCGAATACTCTTCAACCTCCCATCAGGCCCGACTCTACATAGAGGATCACTTCATTTTTCATAGTGCTATCTTTAGGAAGGGGCACCAAGTGACCGACCGACATCAGTACAGATCCAGACCCCAATCCAGTGAGGACTCGCGGGATCCTGCCCCATTCCATTAGATCTCAACTGCAGAATCACATCAGAGCCCTTCCTGGGAGACGGACTAGATCCTCCATACCTCAACATCGTGCGACCTCCTCTAGGCAGCAACACAGTGGACAGTCCGCGCTTCCCACCAACTCTTCTTCGAACCAACAAACTTTGTTGGGTTTCCTTCATTCAGCCTCGGATGTTAGGATAGATGGGTCTACTCTATAGACCTATGAGCACCTAGATCTTCTCCGCCTGTGCATCTTTGCCCCGTTGCAGGGTTTGGGACTTGTGGCTGCGATTGAAAGCTCCTCATACTTCAACCCAACTCACTTTATCTACGTTTTTGTATCTTCATGCAATTTATTCCTTTATAGGAGACCGTTTGGTACTCCCGCATTGTAAGGACATCATTGTAACCATTAGTCCCTTTGACCTACTTTTGTGGTCATTAGTTGGACATTAATAAAAATTATCTTATCTTATCTTATCTGTTTGACTGCGTACTAGGTTAATCCTTGGTGACTTTTTTGGCATCTATTATTTTTTCCAAAAAAACTTTCTGTAATCTACCAATACGTACTCTGGCAGATAATAAGAACTTCTTATGGTCACTGAATGAATGACTTTTGCTGGTTGCTTTGAATCTTGATATATCTATAAATATAGATATACTTTTTGACATCTCATTTATTTTTCAAATTTTTGCAGCAAAACAACTTTTATGGAACCTCTTTTTTCCTATGGTCTTTATTTTTTTCTCTTTTTTTGGTTTTATTTTCTTCTTTTTATGCTCTTGATATCTGGTACTAACTTGTAATTTTCTTGCAGTGGAACGATTATTTCTTCAACAATAATTTCTGATTTTTTTTAAATGGCAAAATGCCCTAGCATGGTCAAAGACACAAAGTTCCAAAGCGTTAGAAATAAAGAGATGTGCTCGTTTTTCCATAGACAATATAGCAATATTGTCACCCAACCATAGGCCGAAGCCACCCCCAAGCACCTTAACCTTGATAGATAGAATAATTCCAGAAGCAAATCCTTAGAACTAATAGCCAACCAAGGTAGCATACGTCTCTCCAAAAGCTAGCGCACCAAGCAGAGAGTCCAAACCATAACCAAGGCAGAACGTCCAAACCATAGCCAAAGTCCAAAATCCCAGTTGCAGTAGCTGCAACTGCACTCCAAAACTTGCGCACCACTAGTTTGTGTGAGTTGTGAGAGTGTGTCAAATGAAGTCTAGCGCCCTCTTACTTATAGTCTTCCAAGTGACCTAACTGGGTCGACTTGTACTTCTGGAGGATAATAATTTAATATAAATTATTATCTTGAGCCTGTTATCGCACAGTTTGTAGTTAGGATAAAAGGCTTGAGTCTTGTAGGTCAAACTGGCGTAACAGGAATCTATCCCACCCAATGTCACCACGATGGGAAGGTTCTTTCTGTTTAGGGAGGTGAGGCCCAGGGGAGACGTCCCTGGTGACCTGGGGTTTTGAGGAGGCAAGAGGATAATAAGACACAGATAGATTCCCCCTCACAAGTCACCACCAAACAGGTAGTCCGACCAAAGGCCAATTTAAAGTAAACCCCCAAAGATATACCTGCATGGAACAATGAAATAGCAAACTAATATATGCAAGTTATATTTCAATGGGGTTAGTACTTCATATAATAGACGACTATCTGAATAAAATATAAGCAATTGGCAATAAATGTTGACGAAGTCAATGTTTATCAATAACAATGAAAATTATAACACTTCACCAATAAATATTGGAACAATATGGCATTCAATGTAACCAATCAACACATCATCTAATAAATGCCTTAGATCACCATTCAATTGCTCAAAGACAAAACGTTGTTGCATCAATGATATAATAGCCAAGGATGACGTCAACACTTAGGGTTAGTAGGTTAGTCTAGGCTAGGGTTAGTGAAATTAGGGTTTTAATTCAAGGTTTTGAGAGTGTTGTGATCAAATTCACTTCA
>ML789935.1:22484-41323 GCA_009831015.1 Picea engelmannii | reverse complement strand
CGATATATTCAACACTGGTTTAAGGCACCATCGTTGTCTTTTGTTCCTTAGCTTTAATTAGCATGTCACGATCTTTAAAGAGGTGGGGTACCCTGGGATGTAACAGCTTTAGAATAACTCAAAAACCATTTTTTTTAATTTTTTATGTAGTTCTTGGTCTAGGAAAGCTAATGACGAGGTTCTTGTCTCCACCCTTATCATTTCTGAAGTGTTCTTATCCACTGCCCTGGTAAGTTCGCTGTGCTTGCGGCAAGGATACCTGATTCTGAATTTTGTGGACACATCTTGCCCACATATCTGAAAATCAGAATTGAACCAGTGGTAGCTGATACGGGGCCATCTACCAAACACTTTGCTTGTCTGTTTACTTTGTTGTATCAATATCGAGGGGTGCTAAGTTTGTTATTTTAAATAAACATGCCTAAAATAAGTATCTTCTTCTTTATATGCTTGATGCATTTTTCTCTAATGTTATGTTGGAATGCGACACTTAATTCCTAGACAATTGAAAAGATGACCACCTTGCTTGCTGTGTAACTAAGAACATGCCCTATATTTCAAATGAGATAGGAAAGTCATGGAGCTCGAATGGGGCTCGGATGACACCTAGCCCATTTTGGAGTTTGGTCCACCCCTTCTCGAACTTAGTCATGAAGACATAGAGTAGATCATTCTTCCTTGTTGGGCTTTCTAGTTTTTGGTTACAATCTCACTAATGTGCAGGGAGGCTTCTAAGGTGCTTCTCTTCGGAGTTTGGGTTGTGCTCCACTGTGCCATTTATATCTGTGTATTGTACGAAGCTGTTGTCTATTCAGGATGTGGGTATTTGGCACTCTTATGTTATTCTTTCTGCATCTTCCAAGTATTGATTGCAATGCTTTAGTAGATACTAGATGTTCTTGTTCAGGGTTTTAGCGAAGTCCCTTCAGTAGCTCAGTCCTGTGTTGATTCGATTTATTCTTTTTTCATTTAGACAAGGTAGTTTTGGAAGTGCTTCTTTGAATTCACTGCATCAAAGATTCCAAGCACCTTTGCCATCCCTCATGATGCAACAAATCTTCCAACTTGCTAAAAAGAATTGATGCTTTCTTGTATGTCTCATGCAATTTTTCCACAATGTTGTAAAAATCCCTTTGAACCAATGATATGTCATCATGGATTTCTAATGCATATTTAAATAAATCATTGGTATCATATTTTGTAGCTTTGTAATATTCTACTTAGTGTTTTAGGTGCTCGATCTCTTTCTTATGCCCTTCTATTTCTCTGGCCATTTTGAGAACGTTAGACTCGTTTACTTGCACCGTGGTTACCATTGTTGTGGCCATTACGATTTGAACCATATCATCTATGCCCGACATTGTGGTCTTGGTAGTTTCGATTATAATATGATCTGTGGCTATTTTCCTTTTCTTATGAGTTTGAGAAATTTCTTGTTTGTGTTGGAAATACTGAGGGGGGTGAATCAGTGTTTAGAGCAATTAGTATTTTTGAACTTGTACTTCAATCAGATCATGTATTCAATTTATATCTAATCAGTAATGAAGACTATCCAATGAACAATGAAGAATAGTATAGAGATACACCAATACACCATGCACAATATATAAGAAGTAATCATGTATTATTGTTCAAAGGAAGTAATGACTTCCAAAGGTAGCTACAACTTCCAAATATAAAGGGAGGGATAAACCTCCAAAGGAAGATACAATCCTCCAATATCAAGAGAGGGTTGACCTATCAATCCTTGCCTTTTCCTTCCACCCAATAATATATGAGAGATAATAAAACTTTACATTAAATTATGACCATCAACCAATCATCACATAGAACCTGATAATGCTTCATGATAATTCTTCAACTTTTGCAATTCTTCACTTCTTAAAGTATTCTGATCCTGTAGATAATATTACTCGATGTATTATCTGAAACTCCTCCAAGTTTCACTCTTTGAATCCTCCCAGAAAATGAGTTATAGAGAAAATGGTAGACCTTATTCAATTCTGGTTTATTTAGGAGAGCGAACTTGTACAACATGACCCGAACTCAATATTTAACATCATATTCTGAAATTCGTACAAAGGAAACTATAACCTGTACTCTTTCCAATGCAATTGGTCTCACTTCATTTGGATTCTCTATGAAGACTTTATGATTGTTTTACCCGGAACACATGTTTATGAATCGCTTCAGGACTAGTCAAAAACCTTATCTTCCACATAGTGTATCTCCAAAATTATAGCTAATAAAGCGCTGAAATTTTTACCACAGATACCTAGATATGTCTTTTCAATAGCTTCCAAATTTCACCATCTGAATCATTCTAGAAACAAAATTATAGCGAAAATGGTAAGATGACATGTAAATAACATACCTTAGAACACATCACCAAAAGACTTCATCCTCCCTTGAAATTCGACCTTCTTTACTTCAGATTTCCTTAGAAATTCGACTTATATCTCCTTGTTCATTAATAAGTTTATGTATGTTGAAAAATAAATGTATAATGAGATATATTTATACCCTTTATGTCACTTCCTTTTAACATTAGGGCCAACATGTAGTTTATGCTTCAATTCACATTGTCATCTTCAAAAATTCATTTCTCCTCAATCGTGAGGATCCATGAGACTACCACATACCACCGGAAGCGGCATGACTTATACTATCCATCCATGGGTGTTAATCTGCATGTGTAATTTCTTTCATGTCTATTTACTTTGATCAACTGTGGGGTCCAAAATCCAATGGCTATGGTTGACATCAATGACAACAACCAATGTTTCAACGACCTCCCCCTTTGTCATTGATGGCAACACTCATGCTCCCCTGTCATCATGATCCCAATTTCTCTCCCCCTTTGACATCAATGACAAAGGGTGGGGTTGCTCCCCCTGAGTTCAATGGCATAAGGTGACCTTCTTTGGGGCTGCTCCCCCTGAACATGTGGCACTCAATAATACTTCATCCTAATTTTTGGTCTTTGATACTTCTTCTTCCTTGGAATCCTTTTGTGTGGCTTCTGTCTTCTCTCTCTTCTTCATGCACTCAATAATACTTCATCCTAATTTTTGGTCTTTGAGACTTCTTCTTCCTTGGAATCTTTTTGTGTGGCTTCTGTCTTATCTCTCTTCTTCATGTCTAGGATGTATATGTTGTTCGGTCTTCTTGTTGCAGTTGCAACCAATCTTCTTTCTTTTATTCGATTTTACATTTTCGGGAGTCAAACGTAAGAGTGTATCCTTGATCACATATTTTGTTGACATTGAGGAGATTATGCTCCAGATCTTCAACCAATAGGACTTTTCCTGCTTTTACATTTTCACTTCCAAGCTTTACAGTTCATTTTCCAAGTATTTTGGTAGATGAGTCATCTCCAAATGCAACATTTCCACCCTTTTTCTTCAAGCTGACAAATTTGTTTTGATCTCCGGTCATATGAGATGAACACTCACTGTCTATGAATCATTCATCTTCTTCTTTACATTCTTTAGCGACCAATGTTATTCGACAATTTTCATTGTGTGGAATTTTTTTAATTTTCCATGCTGTAGTTGGTATAGGGACATTTGGCATAGGATTATCTTCCTTCATCTCTTTGCAATCTCATGCTTTGTGACCAAGATTATTGCACTTGTAGCATATAATATTTTGATCCATTAATGGATCAAATGGATTATAATTTCTGTTGACACGTCTGCAAACATTTCCATATCTACTATTTGCACCATTCATGTATCTTGCGTAGTTATTCTTTTCATTGATTCTACAATTGATTGCCTTGTGTCCAAAATTTCCACAAGTATAACAATGCCCAAGAAAGAAATTTTGATACCTAGGAGTAAGTGATCTTTTTTGTGGTGTGGTCCATTTGGGTTCATGATCTATTCTTTTGTAGTTTCTTTCATAATGATTGCTTTCATACCTGATGGGAGATGATCTTCTTGATGTCTCATTCCTTCTGAATTCTAGTCTTTTATCTTGTTGTTCAACTTGCTCTGGAGTGTTGGTTTCATCCTTTTCATCTTCCTTCTCTTGTTTTGTTGTCTTCAAACTGTCATTGTATCCTAGTCTTGTCTTGTCGTTTGGAGATATTTGATTGCTAAGGATCTCATCTAATTTTTCAGTATTTTTTTTCAAACTTCTTCAACTTTTCTATTGTCAATAGTAGCTCCTCTTTTGTGTGATCAAATTCTGCTTTCAATTTCTCATAATCTTCTAATTGTTCCTTCAACCTATCAATGGTCTTTTCAAGCTTGTAATTCTCTTCTTCACAACTATTCAATTCACCTTTTAGTGTTATGTTTGTGTTTCTAAGTTTACTATTTTCAGTTTCAACATGCTTCAACTTTTCAAGATTCTCATCTTCTTGTTCACTCTCTACATTGTCTTTGTATCCCCAAAAGGAATCAAGGTTGGTTTCTTCATCTGAATCTTCTTAAAAAATGATTTGTTCTTCTTTAGAACTCTTGTGATCATCATTTTGGGTTTCTTGGGTTACGAAGATGACTTCTCTTCCATTATTATCTTCTTCATCACTCATATGATGAGATGCCATCATCCTTGGAGTATAAACTCTTTTTATTGTTGAAACTTCTCTTTTTATAGTAGCATTTTTTCAGAAAAATGTCCTATTCTATCACCGTTAAAGCATTTGAGAGGAGACTTACCTTTGTATCTACCATTTCCCTTCTGGAGCCTTCTTACGAGATTTTCTATTTCTACATCAAGGTCATTATCTTTGTCTATTGTCTTCTTTATGGCTTTAAAGACTACTTCATTGTTTGACTGGTCACATTCTGTACCCGTTCTCATTTCATATGCTATAAGAGACCCATGTAATTCATCCATTGTCATTTTGGTCAAGTCCCTAGTTTCTTCAATGGCGGAGACCTTAACATCATACATCAACAGAAGTGATCTCAACACTTTTTGTACAACCAAGGATTCATTGAGCTCTTCACCTAATCCTCTGATAGCATTAACAACTTCACCAACTCTAAGAAAATAGGTTGCAATATCTTCTTTTTTCATCCATCTTCAAATTTTCAAATTCTGCTCTATGTTGTTGAAGCTTGACCTGTTTAACTTTTGGATCACCTTCATAAATACTGTTGAGTTTGTCCCATACATCTTTAGCAGTGCTGCAACCCATCACTTTGCTAGCAATGGTTGATGCTAATGCTCCTAGAATAACATGTCTAGCTTTTGAATTACAACTCATAAGCTTCTTCTCATTTGAATCGGTTGGAGCATTCTTTGGGATTACATAGCCATTTACAACTAAGTATCAAATGTCTACTCCCAAAGCTGTTAGATAAGTTTTCACTCTATCACTCCAGTATTCAGAATTGTTTCCATCAAATCGTCGACTCCCGTTCGAAATGTACTCATTGTCATCCATCGCTGCTCATAATTTTCTTTCCAATGGTTAAACTGTTTTGAAGACAACCGACTCTGATACCAATTGTTGGAAATACTGAGAGGGGGGTGAATCAATATTTAGAACAATTAGTATTTTTGAACTTGTACTTCAATCAAATCTTGTATTCAATTTATATCCAATCAACAATGAAGACTATCCAATGAACAATGAATAATAGTATAGAGATACACCAATACACCATGCACAATATATAAGAAGTAATCATGTATTATTGTTCAGAGGAAGTAATGACTTCCAAATGTAGCTACAACTTCCAAATATAAAGGGAGGGATAAACCTCCAAAAGAAAGATACAATCCTCCAATATCAAGAGAGGGTTGACCTCTCAATCCTTGCCCCTTCCTTCCACCCAATAATATATGAGAGATAATAAAACTTTACATTAAATTATCACCATCACATAGAACCTGATAATGCTTCTTGAGATTTCTTCAACTTCTGCAATTTTTCACTTTTTAGAATACTCTGATCCTGTAGATAATATTACTCAATGTATTATCTTAAACTCCTCCAAGTTTCACTCATTTAATCCTCCCAGAAAAAAAGTTATAAAGAAAATAGTAGACCTTATTCAATTCTGGTTTATTCAGGAGCACGAACTTGTACAACATGCCCCAAGCCCAATATTTAATATCAGATTTTGAAATTCGTACAAAGGAAACTACAACCCGTACTCTTTCCAATGCAAGTGGTCACTTCATTTGGATTCTTTATGAAGACTTTATGTCTGTTTTACCCGGAACACCTGTTTATGACTAGCTTCAAGACTAGCTTCAGGACTAGTAAAAAACTCTATCTCCCACAGAGTGTATCTCCAAAATTATAGCGAATAAAGAGCTGGAATTTTTACCACAGGTACCTAGATATGTCTTCTCAATAGCCTCCGAATTTCACCATCTAAATCATTCTAGAAACAAAGTTATAGTGAAAATGGTATTGTTGACCTGTAAATAACATACCTTAGAACACATCACCAAAAGACTTCATCCTCCCTTGAAATTCAACTTTCTTTTCTTCAGATTTCCTCGGAAATTCGACTTATATCTCCTTGTTCATTAATACACTTATGTGTGTTAAAAAATAAATGTATAATGGGCACCACTGAATTTCCAATGCCCCAACGCCAGTAGAAAACCACGCTCTTGCCTTTGTTTGACTTGTAGGCACCGTCTTTTGTGTGGGCACTATTAAAGTCTTTGTGTTTAAGATTCCTTTAGACAAAGTAGCACTATTTGTTAGGGTCCTACTCTAACCTCCCTATTTTGGGTACTTAGTAGTTATCCATTCAATGTACGAGGCCATCCTATCTGAACAAAGCCCATTAGATAGTTAACAAGTAGTTAATGTAAAATAAATCCTCTTGATTAAATAAGGCCCACTAGGTAGTTGGTACCTAGTAATGACGTGGCCACAAGTAGTTAGGATTTTCACTATAAAGAAGCTATTTATAAAGCTAGAAGGCTATGATATGTTTTGTGAAGTGCCATTATTGTAATGGGAGATCTACTCATAGAAGGTTGCCTCCTCAAAGAGGCCCATGAACATTGCTCACTCTTTTGGAGATCTTTAATACAAGGGATATATTCTGTAGGTTTAAACTTATTTACTTTTGTATTTTCTTTTATGGATTTAATTTCTCTGAATATTGAATATTGTTCATGTTCTACTCTTTTTGTTGATTAATTATGTTACAAGTAGTACTAGAGCTCTTTCTTGAGCTAGTAGTTACCTGAATTTTAGAATTTTTTTTGAAGACCAGAGACGTGTTTTGATGTCTTTAAATAGCATAGAGATATGTCATTTGATGGATAATCTGCGATCGAGAAATAATACATGTAGGAAATACAAGTGGTGTCACTTGGTTGGACACCCTTGTAACCCTTGTTGGTACCTCTTTGTACGTATTTGTTTTCTTGGTACCCTTAGGTATATCGAAGGCCCCCTAGGTGCACATAAAACCAACCTTTTGGTCGTCTTGTTGATATAGTAAATCGAGAATAACACTTTGGGAGATCACTCTCTAGTGCTCGAGAATCAAGTAGTACAACTAAGGGTACAGTCTAGCCTCCTCGGTGCCCTTAGAAATTGGGTCGAGTACTACCGTTTGAAGCCCACACAGTTTCTTCTCTTTATGGGACAAATCAATCAATTTGGATCACATCCAAATACCTTCTAACTACACTAGTAGCTCATAAATAGTGGTCCTAGTCTTGACTCACTCGTGTACCCTATCATTAATCAATCCCAATCCACCATCCTTCTAGTTAGTAGAACCCATCGCCCCATTTCCCATAGGGAATCCAAAGGAAAGATGATGAAAGAAATGAGAAAATGAGGCTCTTTCGAGCAATCACCTCATCTGACGGATATCAGAGAGCTATTGCACATGACACTCCTTTATCCCTAAGACCCTACAAACCCTAGCCTTTGCAACACAAGCCATAGAATTCCTATATAAAGTAAACTATCAAGAATTTGGGGAGGTTGTCAATGGAGTAATACTCGGTCAGGAGGTATACTCCTAAAGGAGGACTATGGAAAAAAAGGTCTAGGTCTTGACAACACCTTTGCAAGATACCTTTATCAAAATATTCATGTGTAGTGTTGCTCAACATTGTACCCCTCTCAAGTATCTCCTTTTCAGTGGACTTGACAATACACTTGTCAGGAAATTGTCCCAAAAGACTCCTTGTGAGGCATCAATCACATTGTGATAACTCTCCAATAACTTTTTTTTTGTACTCAGGACTACTAGAAGGAAACCAAGTCCTTAGAGATGGACAACAATGCTATTTTCCTAGAAATTTTATTCAAAGAGATCACTGGCTTGCTGGATAACATAACACTCAATCTCGAAAAGCTTGTGGAGTAGCTCCCCCAGTGAGAAGGCAAGGAGGCGACTATAATCGATCCTTCCCTTGAGGAAACCTCAGTAGAAGGGGCATATTGCACTTGAACCCCCTTTCTTGACAGCAATTTATGGCATTGTTTTCATAAAGTAGATATAATAAGTTTGTTGGGATAGATACCATTGGGTGGGTTATCTAGATGGAACATTGTTTCTCTCTCCATGGAATCACTGATGACATTATGAAATTCAGAGTGGGGGTGTTATACTCGGAATTGGAACAATAACAATGGTGACAATGACATAAGAAACACTATGGGGGTTACATTGCTTGGAGCTAGTTCGTGAAAGCCATCTATGCTCATTTTGAAAGGGACCCTCACTATTTGGGAAGACTAACCAAATTGCGCCAAACAAGCAGAATAAAAGACTTTATAGCAACTTTGGAGCAATTGGGAATCCACATCGAGGTCATTATTGATTCCTTTTTTAAAGAATGCTTCATTAGTAGTCTTGAGGAGGACATTCACATATAGGTCCCGATGCAATACCCAACTACTTGGTTGGAATCCTGTCAATGCATCCTCAAAGCACATACGATGGTCAATATATAGGTCAAAAGATCTTCCTTTAATCCCCACCCTTGCCCTCCTTTTTCATCTACTACCACTTCCCCTCAATCTCAACACTTGGGGGTCCATGCATTATCTCAGGAAGAAATGGTTGAGCGCCAAAGTCTTCGAATTTGTTATAATTGTGATGATAAATTTTTCAAGGGGCATAAATGCAAAGAACATAGTGTTGAGGCAAGGAATGACTATATCCTCACTCAATATTTTTGAATCTCACTAGGCTAGGTGAGATCGGTGAGATTGTTACTCTGGGCTTATACCCTGTTCAAAAATATCAATCAACCCTCAATAAATAAGTTCTTGGGCCTGATGTTATTATCGAATTTGTATGCTTTGCAGAAAACAAAATTTAAAAAGTAGAAAAGTGTTTGTAAATAATGTTTATAGGAATTTAATTGAATAAATACAAGAATTCACACATCTGAAAATCGGTACACAAGAAGTCTCAAATTGAGAAGAAATCAACAATTGAATTTATTGATATCTTTTCAGAGTTACAACCAATTTATTCTTTACAAACCCCTATGAGGGTTTGGACTAGAATTAGATTTAAAAGTCTAGGATATAATTTTGAATTATACAAAGACGATTGGTGTTTGAAAGAAAATGACCAAGACTGAAATAATCTATATCAATCTAAGCTACAAGCACATCATAGTCTTGATTATGCAAAATGACCTTAATCATAATTGAAAATGAATTCAAAAATTCTAATCAAACTAAACAAACTGTCAAGATAAATGACATCATAGTCTTGATTATGCAAAATAACCTTAATCATCATTGAAAATGAATTCAAAAATTCTAATCAAACTAAACAAACTCTCAAGATAAATGAATGATCTTTTGAAACATGCCAAAAGTCTATGCTTCCTAGTGCTTTCTTTTTTGCCACTTTTAGAGTAACCTTGCTATCAACAATAGGATTTAACTCTCGTAAAACTTAGAAATACAAAAAAAATGAATATAAGAAATCTCACTTGAAACAAGAGAAAATCTTATCAGAAGTATCTCTCTATTTTCTCATGTCTTGCTTTGTCCTTGCTCTTTTTCTTTTATTCTTCAAAAAGTAGTTCAAATGTTTCAACTACTTTTTGTTACTAAATTTAAATTACTTTAGTAAAGATAGAACAACTTTATTAATGATAAGAGTCAATAATAATAAATATTTAATACGTGGCCTCCCGACCTCGTATGTCTATTCTTTTATTTTTAATATTTCCCTTGTAACTCCAAAATACCATGTATATATCAATATCATAAAAGATATCTATTCTTTTATTTTTAATATTTCCCTTGTAACTCCAAAATACCATGTATATATCAATATCATAATATATATATATATATATATATATATTTTTTAATTTTTCCCTTGTAACTCCAAAATACCATGTATATATCAATATCATAAAATGTATCAAAATTTAACCGATATAAACATGCCACATTAACAAAACACTTTTACCTCCAAAAATATCATAATGACATGATATAAAAGTTTTCAAAAATAATATCATGTTTGCTGTCCCAAAAATGTGCTTCCAATGTCAAAGTCACAGTGTCATTAAATAATAAAAATAAAATTAGAAGTAATATTTTTTGTTCGAAGTAGCTTCCCTTTGTCTATTTCTTTGTTGCTCAAAAGCATTGGACATTTTCCCTCTCTGACCTCTATTTTCCCTGTTTCCACTGTGATCACCACTGTGATTACTGCTACGACTGAAACAACTCATCCATATGCCACCATTATTAGCCAATTGATAGATATACAAGACATAGTATATTGAACATCTAATACAATTTGTCAACATAATTAAATTTGGCCGTGGGAATAGCACAACTATGTAGCATAAAAGGGAGATGAATGAGAAAAATGAATATAGGGACACCAACACAACTATGCAAACACTCAACTCTTCTTTAAACTCTGAAATATGAACTGGAATTTTTTCATATATACAAACCATTTTCCTTTTAAAGTATGAACACAAAAGTGTATGGAAAATGAGATTTTCATGACTTGGATATATGTTAAAGGAAAATGTCTTGCGAAAAATGATAATATGACAGGAATACATGATAAAACTGTTCAATATTAGACTTTAAAACCATGCTTGTATATCTTTCTCATAAAACAATAAGCTCACAAGACATTCCAAATCACATGCACATGACGTGAATTAAATTTTACCCAAAATTCATCATGCTGTCCACGTCTTTGTATCATTCAAATTGCACGTCTTTGTATCATTCAAATTGCAGATCATACATGTCATATTTTCTTTTAATTTTATAGACAGGGAAGATTAAAATGTAATAATGGAATTTAATGATTGGGATTAAAGAAAATTAGCTTATGAAAAATGATATACACGAGGGAGAAATGCCATGTTTGTATATTAATCCTTAAAACTTCCKCCATCATATATTTTAGGCCATCATAAAATCACTTTTTGATTAGGGAATGACTTCAACCAATTCCAATTTATCAATGCCATCTAGTCACAACTTCAAATCAACATGAGTCATTACAAAGTAATATATCCATCATTTCCATGTGAYCAAACATGTGCATGCTTAGCTCCCTTATAATCTACGAGATATTTTTTTTTAATGCTAATAAAATAGCAGCTATAAATAAATAATTAGAATGAGTCTATGTAAAGCCAACACCTATCCAAGTTCACCATCGACACCATGACTGAAAGGTTGATAGAATGACATCGCATGCTCAACCAAAACTTTGTTAGCAAACAATTGTGAGGCTTTCGAGCCAACATAAAGACTTGATCCAAATCACATGCATATGAAATAGATACAGGTTTGAGTTTCGTCTTAACCAGAGTTGGAAATGCCAAAACACAAAACAAAACTCTGCCAATCAAAATAGTTTTGGTCGAAGAAACAAGACAAAGTGAAACAACAAAACAAATGGAAAAGACACTAAACAAATTGTTTCCTGATTCAATGCCATCCAAGTTGTTGACAATTGACCACAAAAGAATCACCCTGATTTATAGTTCATACTGCATAAACATCAACATGACACACCTTATGGCTTACCCCCTTCACCAAGTGATCATGATCATGGTATTCCATTGATTCTAGACAATACACCATTGAATGTGCATCCTTACAAACACCCTTTTGCAAAAAAGAATGAAATTGAAAAGATTATCCAAGAACTGTTGAGCAAAGGCATTATTTGTCTCAATACTAGCCCTTAATCATCATCAATGATCATGGTATTGAATAAAGAAGGAAAATGGCGCTTGTCTCTGGATTCCCGTGCTCTCAATAATCTAATGATCAAAAACAAATTTCCCATCCCAGTTATTGATGATCCCTTGGATGAGCTTCACGGTGACAATATTTTCACTAAGCTGGACCTTCACTCAAGATACCACCAAATAAGGATGAAGGAGGTGGACATTCCTAAAACAACCTTCCGCACTCATGAAGGCCCTTATGAGTTTTTATTGATTCCCTTTGGCCTTTGCAATGCCCCATCCAATTTTTAGATCCTCACAAATAAGTTTTTTTGACTTTTCATGTGCAATTTTGTGCTTGTATTCTTTGATGATATCTTGATCTATAACAAAACATGGGTTTGATATAGCCTTGCAACTCCTTAGGGACAACTAATTGTTCCTTAAACATTCCATATGTGCTTTGGCGCTTCGAGGTAGAATACTTAGGTCACATTGTAAGTGAGGATAGGTGGCAAGTGGATCTTAAGAAAATTAAAGCTATGAAGGATTGGCCATTCCCCAAGACTTTGAAAATCTTATGGTTTTTTTAGGTTTCATAGGTTACTATTGAAAATTTGTACAAAATTATTAATGAATTGCAGCCCCCTTAATGCCTCACTCAATAAGAATGTCTTTATATGGAAAAAGGTAGTTGAGAAAGTCTTTTTCACATTAAAGGAAGCCATGTGTACTACACCAGTGTTAGCTATTCCATATTTTACTAATACATTTGTCTTAGAATGTGATTCTTCAAGGAGAGACATTGGAGACTTATTGATGCAAGAAGGGCGTCCCTTAGAATTCACTAGTGAGCAATGCTATCCCCATTTTGTGGGATAACTAAGGAAATGATGTCTCAAGGCCCTCAGGTTGCATATGTTGTTCCTGATTTTATACTTAAGGCTTCAAAGTATAATGTCAAGGCATACAAAAATAAAGAGGGTTTAAAATATGGAAAGAAGCTATGGCTAATTTCTAAGTTGTCTTTGCATAGCTTCCCATCGTTCCTGGATGCTTATATCCTATTCAATCACTGTCCATGAACGTCCAAGTTTAGCCTTGGTGTTAACATTCTTTAGGATGGTATTAAACAAGGTTAAAATGGTGCTAGTCTGATCTGTGAGACCGGGTTCTATACTGGGCTATCTTGCAACAGGTACAGTCATGGAGAAAATAAAGTTAAAAAATTGGTTGTTTTTAGGTTTGCTTTTTCCTGTTTTCAATTATATGAGGAAAGTTCCTAAAATTGGATTAATGATATAACAATTCCAGAGGCTGTTTCTCGTATTTGAGTAAAATTGAAAATAATGAATGTGATGAAAGAAAACATAAAGTTGTTTAAACAATGTGAGGCATCAATCACGAAAGAATCTCACTTTGTAACAAAAGAAGAAATTAGACGAGAAAACCTTTAATGAAGCATAAGGTATGGTAATCTAAATAATTCACAGGTCTTGTGTCTGCTAATAGCACACACAGAGGAAAATCCGTAAATAATCAGACAACTAAATAAATATATAACCACAGTAGATGTTGTATTAAGTTGTAGTTAAACATTCATCAAAGATATATGAAAAATGATGCTGAATATGAAAGAACAAAAGAACACATAACTCCGGATTGACGAAATATGGAGTCTCCAGTTTGCATTTGTCTTAATTCTTGTAAAGGAGAGATTTCTCTGTTACAATTGGCCAAAAAAAAGCCTTCTTTAAGTCTTTTGAAATTATATTTATACAAAAGGTTTCCAACCCTAGACGGTTGGAATTTTCCTTACACCTAGATGCTAATGGTTACAAAATAAAAACTTGAACCATTCATTCCTTTCTTTTCTATCTTCTTACTTATACCGGTATAATGGGCATGCATGTATTGCTTCATTATTTATTTGAAGTACTTCCTTCACCTAGCTCAAGACACTCGATGCACCTGCTTATAAACTGCACTAATCTTCTTGAAGGCTCTAACACATCCTTTGCCTCAAAAAGATACAACTTCATCTGAATTTTTGACAACCTGTCTTCAATCCTTCTATCTTCAAATTTTATTGATTGTAACTGTAAATTTGGCTTCACCAACCATCTATCCATTTGAGCAACGTCGACCTGTATGAACTGTGAAATTTCAATCTGAGCTTCATTTAAGATTTCTTTAATGTTCAGTTGATGCTTTATAACATTGATTTGTCCTAACACTCCAACACAATCATCCTTTCCAATGCTTAGTGAATTTTTATCTAGCAGATCGAAGGTCTCTTCACAGTCCTCCTTTATTTCTTTGGACAATCTTTTTCTCTCGTCTATATTGGCCTCCCATGTCTTTAGTATTATATCACCCCTGATTTTCTCTTCAACAGTCAATCTAAGAGTGTTGGGAGTTATAGAGATTTCTTCCTTAGAAGATGATACGACTGCTTTTTGGAAAGTGACCCGGGCTGCAGTAGCCTCTTTTTCTCTGAAAACAATTTTATCTAATGATTGTCCTATCTCTTCAAAATAATCTTGGATGATTCCTACCTTAGAAAACAAACTTTGTAGTGATGTTT
Source organism: Picea engelmannii (assembly GCA_009831015.1). Taxonomy (NCBI): domain Eukaryota; kingdom Viridiplantae; phylum Streptophyta; class Pinopsida; order Pinales; family Pinaceae; genus Picea; species Picea engelmannii. Next base: position 26,598 of record ML789935.1, on the reverse strand, counting down.
CTAGTTTCTGTTGCACTTCCAGTGCCTGAGCTTGAAACACTGTTATATTTACAACTTTGTTTTCAGTGGAACTTAATTTAGCTTGTAGTTGCCTCACTAATTCTTCTTGATGGATGACCTGCCCTTGACTTGCTTGAACAATCTTGTGTATCTCTTCAAGTTCAGATTTAAGTTGCTGAATCTCTTGTCTGTCTTTGGCTCTAGCCTGTTTGAGTCCTTTGCTGACCTTGCTTTTGACATTATTCTCTATATTCTTTATTTGACCTTGCAGCTGACTTATCATCTAATTTCTTTGCCTCAACCTTACTTTCAGATTATCAACAGAGAATAAGTTGGCTGTAGCAAAAGCTCCCAAATATCCTGCCACCTTTGTAGCAAAATCTTCATCTTCCAAATTTTTCCCATCTAATAATACCCTGTGCTTTTTGACCATTGTACCTTCTTTCAGGTGCCTTTCTTGTTTCACTACGACTTTCCTCTTTTTACTGAAGAAGAAGTCAGGGGAAGGTATTTCTTCAATAGAGATTGGGGTAAGATTACTTACGTATATAACTTCAATATTGGGAGTCCCAAAACTTGACTGTAAAGGAGTCAATGCTGTAATAAAACTGCCTAACTCTGTGAATTGTGTTACCTTTGTTGTTTTGGGGGTATTGGTAGGAATAGTTGACGATAAAGGAAATATCATTTGATTTTGTTTTAAAGGTATATCAGATTTAAACTCTGTTTCAGACACTGGATGTTTTGCCTGCGAAGTTTCTAATCCTTATGAAGACACTTTGGGATTATTTGGGGTATCCTCAGTACTTTGTTTACCAGAGGACTTTGGTTCGAAACCTGGAGGTATAATTTCTTGTTCTGAAGGAGGGGTTATCGATTCTCCCTGTAGTATCTTAGGCAACCCACTTCGTCTATGCTTTTGGAAAGCAAGAAAGCTGGCCTGTGGGTCCGGGGGTAATGCTTGGACTCTGTCTAGTACCTCCTCATAAGCTCCGATTCGTCTAAATATGTCATCAAAGGGGGAGTCTTCATGTTCATATGTTTTCATATTGCATTGATATAGATGATTTCCCACAATTTGATATGGATCATGCCTTCTTATCTCAACATCCACCAGTTTAATGTCCTCTAACGCTGCAACTTCTACCTTGGAATGTCCAAAATTTAATAGTGAAAACCTCCCAATCTGTATAGGAAAAGTTGGCCAAAATTTCTTTTGAACTGCTTTTAACTCTTTGGCAATGCCTCCTGTTATTATTTGGTAAGCCACTTCTCTGCACACCAATCTGTCAGGAAGAAACTTTGGGAGAGCATGAGGGGGAATCAAACATTCGAAAACTCTGATATAAGAGAAATTCTCTTCAATAAACCAATTTGCAACTATTTTGAGGTTTCCCATGATTTGCTCTGAAATCCGAGGGGGTGGATAACCATACAATATTTGGTGAACAAGAATCACTACATAGTGACATATTTCATAAAAGAAATCTTTTTCTTTTTCTTCCCATAGTTTAGAGTGATATAAATGTATGGGTTTTGCACAAGTTGGGTTCCAGCTCCAATTCATCAATGGAAAATGAGTCATATAACATATAGCATCCATGACATATGTAGACATATAAAAAGATGCAGGTCGGCCTTTTGACTTTTCCATTTGGTACTCAACAATCTCCTTGGTTAGGTTATCTAATAGAATATTAGCCCAATTGAAAGTGAAACCCTCGGCTACCTTGTGCATAATTGACACCCATTCGACCGAGAAATGGGTAGGGATTTTCCTTCCAAATAATCTACATAACATCATATCTATATAAAGCATATATTCATTTAACGATGCAGTGGCATAAACATCATTGGAATCAGCTCTGAATTTCGCTGGAATTCCCCACCATGTTTTAATTTTATCTGGATAGGTTTGGTCAAATTATGCACATTCCTTTCGTTGAAACTCTTCTACGAATGCGACATTATAAATATATTTAGAAACAAGGCATATCTTATACATTACTTGAATGTGTTCTGGCCTGAAAGAGCCGACGACGACCTTTTGATGATTTATGATGCTCCTGGTCTGCACATCAATGTTCACCAGAGCCCAGTTTATCATGTCATTGTATGGCATGAGCTCCGACCGTGTAGATATTTTAAGAAGTTCGGACTCTGCTATAACTCTGAGTTTAGTTCTGGTCTTATTAGTCTTTTTGTCTCCAAAATCATCTGGGCAATTCATGACTTTGCGCTCCAAGATTTCAAAAATCTGCATCCAGGACCTGATCAAATCTACAACATGTGGTGTGGTATCAGACAGAACATCCGAGTTCGGATTTGAGCTTTCACTGGCCTCATCACTCTTCTTCAGTGTTTTCCTAGGTGCCATGATGCCTGTGATAAAAAACGAGTACCTGTTACAGAACATAAGGCGTAAGATTTCTTGAATAAAACTTGCTACTTTGCTGAAAGTGAGAATGGAATTTGAAATAGAAACCTTTATTCACCCTCAATCCGCCTTAATTCGAGTGTGCTTCTAGGGACATAAAATTTATTTGTTTTAATGAGGAGAGTACAACTGGAGATACGTGCCTTACACTATAAAATATTTCCGTTAATCCATCATAAATGTTGCCCCATATCGGCGATTCGAGACCGAGAGCTTGGATGTAATATCATTGAAGAATTCCAAAAAGAGAAAATGCGAAAAGGCAATTTATATCGTTTATTTATTTTTTAGATGTTAAGTTAATCATACTAAGCACTTAATACTTTCCAGACTTCATGCTTCGGGGTTTTGGGGTTGATGTTATATCAAACTGCTTATATCGCAGAACCCTGAAACCCGAAACTTTGGAAATAGTCTTAGTGTTTTGACTTTTTTAAACCATGGGCGGATCCATAATTTGTTAAGACATTTAAACCATTGGATTGATCAGATGACCTTATTTTGACGGTGATCATCAAAGTGCATTTTTGTGCTCTTTTTTTTATTTAAAAAAAATGAAATTTATTTTAGTTTGAGTTTTTAGGAAAAAATATACATTTCAACATAGGCTCCATCTAGGGATCTCATCTCTTTGTGGGACGAGAATAACATGTAGACCGAGTGCATTTATTGGGTAAATGGAGTCATTATTGCAGTTCTGTGAAACACATTCTGGAGAAAGCACAAAACAAGACTTTAAGATTTCATCCTTAACTTTGAAAACTCTCAAAACTTAAACATTCAGTGATCTCGAGTTAGGCTTATAATAGTTTTCCTTTCCTAAAATTGACCTCAGATTTATATAAGATAATCAAAACAACCTTAATCATTCTACTGAGCTTTCTTTGATTTTGTTCGCATCAAGGTGAAGTAATTCCAATATTTTAAGTTAGGGAGTCCCATTAGCTTAGAATGTAGATCTAGCCGAAAAGAGAAATAGTTACTAGAGCATCTTGTAATTCATGTATAACAACCTATCATATATGTAGACATTTCTTCACTGCCAGCGAGCCTGTTCAGTACCCCGGTGAAGTTATCAGATTTCCCATATTGAATTTCCTTTCACCACTTCAGTTAGTATTTTAGCATTTAAATGCTGAGATGAGGGCAATCATTTAATGAATTTCCTTTCACCATCTGTCTTGTTTCAAAACATGAAGTGGGGGTAATCAATCGGTGTGCAATATACCTGGGAAGATATCTGTTTATAATTTAACAACAGAGGTTTTTCAACTCACTTTAATTGCTCTGGACTAATCCTCTTCTAACCTTCAAACATCTTTGCCTTCAGGGAAATTCTCAAGGGGAGTTATTATTATATTTTTCAGGGACTTTCCTTGAGCGAAACTAATCAGTTTAATCCTGTTAGAATGACTAAGAGAGTTAGGATTAACCTAGACATACTTTCGGTTCAGCTAAAGTTAGAGGAACTATAAAAACTTTACCTATTCTTGTTTCGAAGGTTAGTTTAAGAATTTCCAGAGTTAAGGTGAGACCTTTCTCCTCTATGAAGCTCATGGGAAGATATCAAGGATTAAGGGAAAAGAAAGGGGTTTCAAATGTTCTGTTGTAGGTACCATCACTCTTAATAAGCTTCTTACTGAACTTTTGAAACTTTTCCTTAAATTATTTTTATTG
>ML789934.1:1141371-1156326 GCA_009831015.1 Picea engelmannii | reverse complement strand
AGTGGTGATTCTGTGGTGGGAGAGACTCCAAGAATGAACGTGGATCACATACTTCCATGTGGGAGATATTTAACCTCAACCATAAATTTCATGGGTCCCATTCATTAGAGAAAATAATAGGTATTTATGTGGAGAGTAATAGTTAAGTAAGTAGAGGCACTAATGCAATAAGAGCCATTGAAACCTAAGATCAAGAACCGTTGGATCCCTGAGGAAGATTGGTCAAAGTCATTTCATCGGGAAGGATGTCGACCCTAGAGATGGAGAATTCTGACGAGAATGAGTTTGAATAACCACAAATCAATGATCTAATGGAGAGGATTAATCCTGACCATCTGAATGGGGGAATTATGCACTTGGTAACTTTAGAAAACTCTAGGAATGATCTTCTTTGAGAATTTAGTAAGATTTAATATATCTTAAGTTGTGATAGGAGAAGTCTTTACTTAAACAATTGGTGAAGTTGATAGCATGTCTCGAGGAAATGAAGGAAAAATGACATCCTACCATCCTAAGTGATGATTATGGGGTTGGGTGTGTTACAAACCATATATGTGGAAATTTCATGTTGCTTATGATTCTTATACCCATAGTGTCATTGTTACTTTAAGAGATTATCCCTATAGGGTACCGGAGGTAGTTCTGAATAATCTGATTTCATTGATCTTAGCAAAACAATTGTGAAAGGTAATATTTCAAACTACAAACTTTGTCCTCTTCATGTTTCGATCATAATGTGAATGAAATTTCATCATGACCACCATAGATTCAATACAGGGACTCTCTATATAGTATAATTATGTGGAAAAGGTTATAGAGGAATATAGAGACATCTTCTCCTCACCTATAAGGGTGCCTCTGAACTGTCAAGTCAAACATCACATTGACTTGATACCTAGTTCTCCCTTACCAAATGGTCCAATATACATACACTCCCTTATAGAGAATGGGGAAATAAAGTGTTGAATTCATGATCGCATTCGAAGGGGCCACATTTGATTTAGATCCTCACCTCGTGGAAGCCAAATTGTGATGGTGCAAAAGAAGGATGGGACATGGTTACTATGTATTGATTATAGAGCCCTAAAAAAAATATCTGTCAAGAATCGATACCTGATCCCCTAGATTGATGATCTTCTTGACTCAGATTGATGATATTCTTGACTATAGTAAGAGTTCTGAGTTATTTAGTAACATTGATCTAAAGTCAGGCTACCACTGGGTTCTGAGAGAACAAATTGATGTTTGGAATACAACCTTCAAATATAAATAAGGCCCTTTTGAGTGGTTGGCCATGCCTTTTGGATTGAATAATTCTATAGTGCCATTCATGAGGATGATGGATGATATCTTGTGGTCATTCAAAAAATATGTTGTGTTCATATATTTGGATGACATCCTCATATTCAACCAAAACTGGGAAGAACATTTGCAACACATTTAGTAGGTCCTCAACACCCTATGGAAACAAAAGTTATACGCTAATATGGAGAAATACTCATTCGAAATGCAGAGAATTAAATAACTAGGATACGTCATGGATGACCATGGGATGCATGTGGACTCAACCAATATTTAAGTTTCTCATGTTTGGCCAACCCAAACAACTATGACAAAGCTTCGCAACTTCTTGGGCCTCACCAACTTCTACTATAGGTTAATGTTGGGGTTCTCTCATATTGCTTGGTCCTTAGGTCAAGTGACAAAGGGTGGAGCTAAATCTAAGTTTTCTTGGTTTGAATCATAATAGAAATCATTCTAGGATCTGAAACATTGTGATTTCTCAGCACTAGTCTTCATGTTTCCAAACCTGGAAAAACCATTTCAGATTGAGACAAATTCCTTTGAATATGATATCAATATAGTCTTCACTCAATAGGGACATCTAGTGTCTTATCACAATGAAGCATTATCTGATGTTGTTCATAGATATCCCACCTATGACAAGGATATGTACTCCATTGTGCAAGCAGGTCAATTGTGGAAGAATCATATTATGGGAAAGGAAATGATCATCCACATTGATCACAATCCTCTATGATTCATGTAGACATAATGGAATTTACAAAATTTTCTCCATTAGAAGTGGTCCACATACCTACAATAGTTCCACTTGAAAATTAAGTACAATAAGGGAAGCACCAACCATGTTGTAGACTGCCTCAATCAACCCTTGGTTGTGGCGCTAACCATATTTCTTAACTCCTATAGGCATGAGACCTTTGGGTTGCCACAATTATAAAACAATGAATTGGACTTCATTTCTACTTATCAAACATTGATTGCAAGAAAATAAGTCTCGAAATTCCACCTCTAGGATGTTCTCTTGGGCTAACTAGGCCATCTTTTTGTTCCTTCGAGCGAATGTGTAAATCTAATTTGGGAGGCATATTATAGTCAGGAAATATGGAACTTTGGTGTGGAGAAGATAGTAGAATTACTTCATAAGTATTTCTACTAGCCAAATCTTCGACAAAACATCATCCAATATACTTTTTCATGCATTTCCTATTCCATCACTAAACTATCCATAAATAAGTAAGGGTTGTACACTCTACCTACCCCAGACAATCCCTAAGAGTCAGTCTCCATGGATTACATGTCAGGTTTTTCCTCCACCAAACTTGGTCATGATTGTGTCTTTTTGGTTGTTGAGCAATTCTCTATGTCCATTTTGGAACCATGTAAAAATAGTATCACACTAGAGGCCACTATTAGGATCTTCTTTGAGCATGTTTCGGTTAATTTTGGGCCACATAGACCATTATTTTAGATAGGGATAGAAGGTTCATTGGTACCTTCTAGTCTATCTTATGGTCTCTGATGGACACCAAGTTGAGAAAATTGACTTCCTTTCACCCCCAAACATATGGAAAAATGGAAGTGGTCAATAGGATGATTGTGCATATCCTGCACATGTACAACTCCAAGAATCCATGTACATGGGATGAGATCCTCCCATATGTTCAACATAGCTATAAAAAATCCCTCCGTAACTCTATTGGCCACACACTTTTTTACGTGTTCTTGGGGTTCCATATACTAGCCCCCATTGATGTATTTATACATGTTCCATATTCACTAAAAGAGTCCCCCCACACTCAGATTAAGCTAGGAAAAGAAGAAAAAATTGTAGAACCTATCCAACAACTCCAACAACAGTTTCATGATATCTTACATAAGGTCAATGCCAAGTACAAGCAACATAATGATCGACATATGGTTCCACACAATTTTTAGGTGGGTGATAAGGTATGATTTCATTTGAAACAAGAGTTCCTCACAAGTGTTAGCATAGAAACTTGCAGTAGCAAATTTGGTCATTTCGCATCACCGGTGAATCAGGAGATTTCGTAGTGCATCTTCCCTCATTACCATTATTGCATTTATGAAGATGGTGTCAGTTGATCTCATTTTTTTCAGCATCCATGTTTTAAAAGCAAATAATTGAGATTTGGTCATTAAATTTGTCTAACTATTTTATCAAAGACTTGAATTCTACTCCTAGTTCGGACAAGCGCTACAGAATCTTCTACAGATTGGCTGGCAGAGGGAAATTGGAGATAATGATGATCCATTTTTTATGGTGATTAGTTTTTTCAAACTTGAAGTGTTAAGGAAATATTCTAATTTCACCTACTGGAGGCATCTACAATCTCATAATCCATCAACTAAGATTTTTTGTGTTTTTGGAGAGTTGTTGCATCACACAGAAAAACACAGAGATTTAGTAGCACCTGGCGCTACAAAATTATCTACACATAATGTTCTGTATTTGTGCTACCAAAGGTGCTACAGAATAACCTAGCCATACACAGAAAAGGTGCTACAGAATCACCTTGCTAGACACAGAAAAAGTGCTACGGAATCTGTAGAGCAGTTTTATAGGAGAGCGCTACGGAATTTTCTGTAGCGGATACTATTACAAATTTGATCATAAAACCAAAATGACTAAGTGGTTTTAAATGAAATTGTTTTTGGAGGAAGATGATATCCCCATTGACTTGTTGACAAAATTTCAGCCTGATCCAATTTGGAATTTGAGAGAAACAATTAAAACACTAGTGTGTTACAAAATGTGTTGCAATTTCTTTGTTTTGCATAGTTAATTGGATATTCGCCTTATTGGGAGGTTTCCACCTGTCAAGGAGGGTTAGAATGGATTCTCATGGATCATTTATATTTCAAGGGACACCTCTACCTAATTTTTAGATCCATTAAATACCTCATGCAGTGAGGTGGAAACAATTTATTAATGACTTCCAACAATTTCCTGAAAATTAGTAGTTTGTTGGATTTTTATCTCTTTGGCTGTTGCCACCTATCTCCAAGTCTTAGAATCCAATGAAAGAGATGGGATTCGACCTCCTAAGGATATTTGGATGCTATTTTATATTTAAGAGAGGAGGGATCTCTTGGAGAAGGGTTGGATTCATGATCCAAGAGAGGAGAGAGCTAGAGTAGTAGTTGAGTTGCTCATTTGTAAGCCCGAGGGAATGTGTTGTAGGCATTTCTGCCATAAGAGATTCATGAGATTTTTTTATCAGACTTTTTGTTATTTATTATCATTTTATCTTGTCATATTGCTTGAATGTAATTGCAGGCATTGAATATCAATGGTTGTTCATTGTTTCCATTCTTTCTAATCATCTTGCTTGAGTAATATTTACAGATTTTGAAGATCAAAAGTTTCCTTTGGTTAATGAATTAATGAGTTGCAAGTGATTTGTGGTAATTGATTGTTAATCATATATTATTGTTCAAGCACTCTTTAATTTATATTACAGAAAGGATCTATGTTATGTGTATATTCTTCTCTTTGTTTACCTTCTATTCTTCTATCCATCTTTGCATAAGCCTTTTATTTGGTAGGCAGCTTGATTGCCTTTGATCTGTAGGATGTTATGACTCCATTCCCAATGGAATGCCTCTGCATACATTTTGCTTACCTCTCTCTTTATTTCTCCATATTGATGATCCGCCTATTCAAAACCAAACTTATCTTTTACATTTTGAACGGTACTGGGGTTATCCTCTAGTAGTCCGAGGGTGACTCTCAGTGCTAACATTTTTGGCACCGTTGTCGAGGATGTATTTGAGAAGATTGAAAATATCCCCGAGAGGAATGAAATTGCACAACTCCATATTTATATGGTGATTGAACTTGGACACCTTCAAGACTGCACATTCACTGTGGCAACTCCATTGTTCAGAATCTGTTGGTGACTCCACTGGAATGAGAAAAATTAAATGGCTATGGAGGTTATCCTGGCCAGGAGGTTTTCCCCACTCAATTTCTTAGCCATAGCTGGTTATCCACATCCTGTGCCTCAAATTGATGAATGGAAAGATCTATTGTCCATATTTTATGAAGGTGAGAATGACAGCCCTGTTGAGCATGTTCAAGAATTTCATTCTTTGATGCAGCAATTTGACATCTAACATGAATACATACGTATGAAGTTTTTAATGTACTCTCTTCAAGGAGATGTTTGTATTTGGTATCAGTCTCTTGAAACTTCTAGCATTTCTTCACTCAAAGAGTTTCATGCTGCTTTCAATATTCATTGTCAAAAGTTTTATTCCTCTGAGTTAATTTGGCATAGCTGTTGTGAGGAGTATAAAGACTATGTTCAAGATAAAATTGATTCTCATGAAGGCTGTGAGGATGAAGAAGATGCATTGGATGAGGAATCAACTTTTTCTCTTCCCTGTTCTACATCATATGAAAATTTTGTTTGTTGCTCTTATGAAGAAAATGTAGAGGATATTTTTGTTCTTGAAACAGATGTATTTAGCAGCCCGACTTATGATGAAGAAGTTGTTTCAAATACTGACCAATAACAACCTATTTTTAATGAGTATTTAGATGAAGAAGAGCAGATCCCTACATCACATTTTGTTAACTTAAGGAGCAACCAACCGGTGTATGACAGCTATGAATCAGATTTTGATGAGGATATGAAGGAATTTAAAGACCATATTATAGATCCTTTTTCTTCATTTATTATGGAACAACATTGTGAGGAAATCATCCATCCTGCATCTGCAGACAACATCAAACAACCTATGACTAGTAGAAATCAGTTTGCAACAATGTTCATATTTGCAGATAGATGAAAGTGGCAGCCTCCATGGGAAAGAGAATATGCCGAGATTATTTGATCTTCAGTTGGAACAATACCAGGATGAGGTAACCTTTTATTGTCATAATTTCACTTCTTCTTCTTTTCATGATCCGATTTCTATCTATATGGAGGAATTCATGGATTCAAGGTTTCAGTCTTCGTTTCATGATAAATATGAAAATCAAACTTACAATCAAATGTTCATTTTTGTTCTAGTCTTCATTTTGCTAAAACACATACAAAGAGTTTGGATTGTTAATCAATTTCTTGTATGGCTTCATTGGAAGCATGATTTTACCTGATCTAGAGGAATAAATTGGATAGAGTAGGAATAGGAATAATAAATATTGGTTCTCAAGTTGCTTGATTGCAGTGATTTTTTTTTCAGTATGTGATATTTTCAGTTTCAAATAAAGAGCGAAGGCGCTCTCAGGCATACAGGTTTCCTGGAAAATGATGAATATGGATAAGGGAACTGGTCTACAAGTTCTTGGCATCTCGCAGGAAGCGTTCTATCTCCCATGGAGCCAAATGTTAGCATAGAAATTTGCAGTAGCAAATTTGGTCATTTCGCAACACCAGTGAATCCGGAGATTTTGTAGTGCATATTCCCTCATTACCATTATTGCATTTATGAAGCTAGTGTCGGTCGATCTCGTTATTTTCATCATCCATGTTTTAAAAGGAAATAATTGAGATTTGGTTATTAAAGTTGTCTAACTGTTTTATCAAAGATTTGAATTCTACTCCTAGTTCGGACAGGTGTTGCGGAATCTGTTGCAGATTGGATGGCATAGGGAAATTGGAGATGATGATGATCCATTTTTTATGGTGATTAGTTTTTTCAAACTTGAAGTGTTAAGGAAATATTATAATTTCACCTACTGGAGGCATCTACAATCTCATAATCCATCAACTGAGAATTTTTGTGTTTTTGGAGAGTTGTTGCATCACACAGAAAAACACAGAGATTTAGTAGCACCTGGCGCTACAGAATTGTCTACACAGAATGTTTTGTATTTGCGCTACCAAAGGTGCTACAGAATCACCTAGCCATACAAAGAAAAGGTGCTACATAATCACCTTGCTAGACATAGAAAAAGTTCTACGGAATCTGTAGAGCAGTTTTATAGGAGAGTGCTACGAAATTTACTGTAGTGGTTACTATTACAAATTTGATCGTAAAACCAAAACGACTTAGTGGTTTTCAATGAAATTTTTTTTGGAGGAAGATGATATCCCCATTGACTTGTTGAAAAAATTTCAGCCTGATCCAATTTGGAATTTGAGAGAAACAATTAAAACACTAGTGCGTTACAAAATGTGTTGCAATTTCTTTGTTTTTCATAGTTGATTGGATATTCGCCTTATTGGGAGGTTTCCACCTGTCAAGGAGGGTTCGAATGGATTCTCGTGGATCATTTATATGTCAAGGGACAACTCTACCTAATTTTTAGATCCATTAAATACCTCATGCAGTGAGGTGGAAACAATTTATTAATGACTTCTAACAATTTCCTAAAAATTAGCAGTTTGTTGGATTTTTGTCTCTTTGATTGTTGCTACCTATCTCCAAGGCTTAGAATCCAATGAAAGAGATGGGATTCAAACACCTAAGGATATTTGGATGCTATTTTCTATTTAAGAGATGACGGAGCTCTTGGAGAAGGGTTGGATTCATGATTCAAGAGAGGCAAGAGCTAGAGGAGTAGTTGAGTTGCTCATTTGTAAGACTGAGGGCATGTGTTGTAGGCATTTCTTCCATTAGTTATTCTTGAGATTTGTTTATCAAACTTTGTGTTCTTTATTATCATTTTATCTTGTCATATTGCTTGAATGGAATTGTAGGCATTGAATATCAATGGTTTTTCATTGTTTCCATTCTTTCTTATAATCTTGCTTGAGTAATATTTACAGATTTTGAAGATCAAAAGTTGCATTTGGTTAATGAATTCATGAGCTGCAAAGGATTTTTGGTAATTGCTTGTTAATCATAGATTATTTTTCAAGCACTCTTTAATTTATATTATAGAAAGGATCTCTATTATGTGGATATTCTTCTCTTTCTTTACCTTTTATTCTTCTATCCATCTTTGCATAAGCCTTTTGTTTGGTAGGCAACTTGATTGCCTTTGATCTATAGGATGTTATGACTCCATGCCCAATGGAATGCCTCTGCATAATTTTTTCTTCCCTCTCCCTTTATTTCTACATATAGTTGATCCACCTATTCAAAACCAAACTTATCTTTTATATTTTGATGGGTACTGGGCTTATCCTCTAGTAGTCTGAGGCTGACTATCAATGCTAACAACAAGAATCTTAGACTACTATGATATGGGACTTACACCATCACAAAGGTTGTGGGTAAAAATTATTTCGAATTTATTATTCCTCCTTTACTTGGCTTATACCTAGTATTTAATGTGGAGCTCCTTTGACCATATTTCCCACCTCCCTTGGACACCTCGAAGGTGGATGATAAATTGGCCCCTACAGAAATCAATAGTGAATTCCTTGAGATAGATACAGTGGATTGGATCGTGAACACCAAGATGAAGGGAACCCACCAACAAAACATACAACTCTATTGGGATGTCAAATAAGTACAACTTCTTCAACAAGGCAAATGGCTCACCAAGATTCAAATTTAGCAAAAGCTTCACCATGTATTATGGGAAATTGATGTAATGGGGATAATTTATTTTTGATGGGGAAGGACTAATCCAGGTGGATATCAGTGGTCAACCACCTCTTCCACTAACTCAACATGGTTCTCCATATTGGAAGTTTTGTTATGTTTTTTGGGTCCTAAGATTTTGGGTTCGTTTTTAGGCCCTAAACAATGTTTTATAAATTTCAAGGGCACATGTTTATCTTTGACCCACCAAGGCCATGCCACAACATTGTATTCCTTAATTATATCTTTTCAGCAAGCTACTATGCACCCCAAAAAAATATTGTATGGAAAATTTTCTCCCTTGAGAAGTTTATGTATGAACTAACCACCTCAGGGCCCAAAAACTCCTTTGGCGATTTGCCTCCTAGGGTTAGGTTTTTGGACCTTTAGGGTTATTTATTTATGTTAAAAGATCATTCTTTTATCCTCTTGTATTATATTTTTGCAAATGATCATATCCAACATCCCTCTCTCTCTTCTCTTTAGAGATAAGCTACCGCCATTCTAGCTAATTTGTGCTCTACAATATTATGCTATTTTATTCATTAATATAAGTTGGGTTTTCATTGTATTATTGTGCTCTCTAATATATATCATTTTATTCCCTATGCAATTTGAATCAAAATTTCTATTCCATACAATTGTTCTATCAAGTTTTAGACATCCACTCACTCAATCATCATTGCTACTAGCCTTTTAAAATTTTCAGTACACCCTTTAGAAGGAAGTTGTGACCCCTTAAATTTGTTCAAAACTATTTTTCCCATAAAATTTTATATTTAGGTTGCTTATAAAAATTAAATAGAAATTTTAATTTTAAATGTATTATATAAGTCTAAGGAAAAAAAAGTTATAAATTTAAATCAAAAAATGGTTATAAAAGTAATCTCTAAGTTCGAATTCGGAAGTTACAAAAATTTATAAAGGGGGTGATTCAAGTTTAATTAATACCATCGAGAAGGAGGATACAATAAATGAATTTATTGAAGGAGTAATTAAATTTTATAGTATGATTGGATATATAATCTTTGTAATCAAAGTATCCTTCAACAAAAAAAATCAATGAAAACAAAATGGAGTCTAATAATGAGAAAATAAAAAGATTTCCTAAAACATAAAAAATGTTGTTTCAACGCTACTTAGAATAAAAGGGGCACTTGCAAGGAAATATATTTCTATTTCCATTGCTTGTATTGTATGTAATAATTATGTTAGTGTTGAATTCTCTAATCAATTATTGACTCCTAAGTCAAATATAATCGAAAAACTAGACTTTTGAAACAAGAGACAATATGGCATAAAATATTTACAACTAAACATTAGAGATTCTACTTTTGTATCACAAATCATTGTTAGATCTTTGTGGAGTGATGATGGTGACATAATTTTTGGTTCACCCTGGATGGAAACACTGTGTACTTTCTTTTTTTTGTAAGCTAGTTTTTGTATTACCTTCTATATACAAAGATCAAAATACATGTCAGGCAGGGATAATTTGAAGGATGGAAATTTATCTCAAAATGTAGAAACCTTGGCGAATCTTACTAGTCCTTAATATGCAAACTATAAAGTGTTTGGTCATATTTTTTGTCAGGGTTCCTAATTCTAGGGTTGCCAACAATGAAAACCAACCTAGGAACCATGACCAAATTGTTTGAAATATTCTTCCCTGAGGGCCAAAATTTGCAGCCATATTATTGTTTTGTTGTCTATTGACCAAACTAAGATGTAAAATATGTAAGAGTGTTGGAGTAGGAAATTTTGGGTAAGTTTTGGCAATCGTGGAGGAGAAAAACACATGACAAGTCAGAAAAGGAGCAATGTGCGCAGAAGACAATTAGTGCATATTCACAAGCCAATGTGTAGAAGAAAAAAATTAGTTAGAAGTAGTTAGAGCTTTTGGTCCATTTTTTAATGGGATAATCCATAATATCAATGTATACATATGTATGGGTTTTAGGTAGAAGGTATCTATAAAGAGAGTTGTGATTATATTCAGACAGTTAGGGAAGTGTTGAAGGAGGAAAGGAGATAAGTATGCACTACATGCATGAACAACTAGGGAATTTTGGGTAGAACTGATGTATCTTTTTTTAGCACAATGTGCACCTATTGTAAGGACTGAATATGAATAATATAAAAATATAGTCATTGGTAGCCCAATTTGGGGTGAACCAAGTTAAAATCTTGTTTTCTGATGTGCGTTCTGCTATGATGTGTTGGTTTAATCTATTTATTGTGTATATGTAATAGATGCTTAATGGTTCATATGTATATGTATCTGATGGTCTCGCACACATGTTGAATGGTTAAGTAAGATGAATATGTCGTATGTTATTACGTTGTTATGATTTCATGCACATAGTATATTACATGGTGAATGAATGTTAACTTAGGATAAATGTTAGAATGGTATCCATTCCCTTCGTGATTGTGGAAGGTTGGTTCTTGCAATCCTCATAGGTACCTCGAGTGAGACTTCACTTGCTTGTGGGTGATGTCGAAAGGGCCAGTATCTTGGGATTTTTTGGTGAATTAATTTTGAACCTCGGGTTTTCCCATTGTGTTCCAACAAATGGCTATCTCAATTGTCGTTAGAAGTGATACATGGTTTGCAGACGAGTGTGATGCCAAAACTACAATTGTGCGTGATGTAAATGTCGATAGAGTTGAAAAAGGCAATTGCAGATAAGGATATGTTGCAAGAAAAATATGATAAACTTAAGCTGGAGCGAGATGAGGACGCACAGAGGAAAGAGAGAGTGAAACACATGGTCGAGGGGGTTTATAATATTATTCTAGAAATGAATAGGGACGAAGATGCCCCATTAGAATAATAGGTGACAAATATTAGTGAAGCCATTCAGGGTTTCCACATTGAAATATTACTGAATTGGAAGAGCGCTAGATACCGATCACTCCACCGGAGGAAAGGGGGCAAAGGGAGAAGACGATGATAACAACCTTATAGAACATCAAAATTTTGGAAGTAGAGTGTGCCAAGCTATATGAATAAATAACATGAGTATGGAATTAGCTGACAAAATACATTGAACTACATGAAATTTTGTAGAAGCTACAGGCTGCGAAGAACAAGGCGTATAATTTTAAGGAAGTGATGAGCACATTACCACCATCATAGATGATGGAAACAATGGAAGAGAATAGAAAATTATACTCAGAGATGAACCAGGTGAGGGTGAAGCAGTAGGTGTGCACAAAGAAGATAAAAACACTAAATGAAGAAGCATATAAGGTGACAACAGAAGTAGCAAATGCATAGGGAATGGTCAAGCAGGAAGTACAAGAAAGTGTATAAAATTTGATAACCCATATTAATACAGAGACGACTGAGGGAGTTGTGCAAAATGAAACACAAGAAAGAGAAAAGATCACAAATGCAAAGGAGACATTTCATAAGTTCATGGAGACCTGGAAGAAATTCATTCTATTATATCCTATGGTCTCTGATGGACACCAAGTTGACAAAATTAACTGCCTTTCACCCCCAAACAAATGTACAAATGGAAGTGGTCAATAGGATGATTGTTCATATCTTGCACATGTAAAACTCCAAGAATGTATGTACATGGGATGATATCCTTCCATATGTTCAACATAGCTATAACAAATCCCTCCACAAAGATGTTGGCCACACAAAGTTTCAGGTGTGCTTGGGGTTCCATCTATTGAACCCCATTGATGTATCTATACCCGTTCCATGTTCACTAAAAGAGTCTTCCCACACTCAGATTAAGCTAGGAATAGAAGAAAAATTGGTAGACCATATCCAACAACTCCAACAATAGTTTCATGATATATTACAGATGGTCAATGTCAAGTACAAGCAACGACATGACCAACATGTGGTTCTACACAAGTTTTAGGTGGGTGATAAGGTATGGTTGCATTTGAAAAAAGAGTGTCTCACAAGAAGCTTAGACTACTATGATATGGGAATTACACCATCACAAAGGTTGTGGGTGAAAATTATTTCAAATTTAGTATTTCTCCTTTACTTTCCATGTACCTAGTATTTAATGTGGAGCTCCTTCAACCATATTTCCTACCTCTTTTGGACACCTCCAAGGTGGATAAGAAATTGGACCCTACAGAAATCAATAGAAAATTCTTGGAGATAGATACAGTGTATTGGATCATGGACACAAAGATGAAGGGAACCCACCAACAGAACATACAACTCTATCGAGATGTCAAAGTAGTACAACTTCAATAAGGAAAATGGCTCACCAAGATTCAGAGTTAGCAAAATCTTCACCGTCTATTGTGGTAAATTGATGTAATGGCGATAATTTCTTATCAAGGGGGGAATACAAATCTAGGTGGATATCAGTGGTCACCCACCTCTTCCACTAACTCAACATAGTTCAGAAGTTTTGTTATGTTTTTTGGCTCCTAAGATTTTGGGGATGTTTTTAGGCCCTAAACAATGTTTTATTCGAAATTCAAGGGCATGGGTTTATTTTTTATACACCAAGGCAATTAAACAACATTGTATTCCTTAGTTACATCTTTCCAAGAAGATACTATGCACCCCAAAAAAATATTGTATGAAAACTTTTCTCCCTGGAGAAGCTGATGTATGAACTAACCACCTCAGGGCCCAAAAAATATTTTGGCGATTTGCCTCCTAGGGTTAGGGTTTTGGAACTTTAGGGTTATTTATTTATGTTAAAAGGCCATTATTTTAACTTCTTGTATTATCTTTTTGCAAATGAGCATATCCAACATCTCTCTCTCTTCAGAGATAAGATACTGCCATTCTAGCTAATTTGTGTTCTACAATATTCTGCTATTTTATTCATTATTACAAGTTCGGTTTTCATTGTATTATTGTGCTCTCTATTATATTTTGTTTCATTCCCTATAAAATTTGAATCAAAATTTCCATTCTGTACAATTATTCTATCAGTTTTTATACATCCACTCACTCAATCATCAATGCTACTAGCCTTTTAAACTTTTCAGTACACCCTTTAGATGTAAGTTGTGACCCCTGAAATTTGTTCAAAATTATTTTTTCCATAAAATTTTATATTTATGTTTTGTATAAAAATTAAATAGAAATTTTAATTTTAAATGTATTATATAAGTCTAGGGAAAAAAAGGTTCTAAATTTAAATCCAAAAGAGGTTATAAAAGTAATGTCTAAGTTCTAATTCAGAAGTTATAAAAAGTTATAAAGGGGGTAGTTCAAGTTTAATTAATACCACTGGGAAGGAGGATACATTAAAGGAGTAATTAAATTTTTCGGTATGATGGGACATTTAATATTTGTAATCAAAGTATCCTTTAACAAAAAATTTCAATGGCCCAAAGGGGTTGGATCCAATGGTGGAAAGCGAGGAGTTTTTCACTGTTGGGCAAGGTTCAATTCTCGTGAGGGATTTACCTGGAGCCATGGGGACACCTTGAGGTAGTGGTCGAACGTGTGGTTGCACCCAGAGATACTATATTAAATGGTATCGTGACCCATGCACACATAAGTGGATCAAAGCCCACCCCCATGTCCTTCAAATTTATTTAAGTCCCTGAGGTGTAGGACAGTCGGTGACAGAGTGTGTTGTTAAGCCACTCCGTGATGTTAAAGTCACCGGTTCGAAACCTGCAGGGACAAAAAATCCAACCATGTTAAGGGTTGGTGTGGCTCAGGCCGGGTGCGATCCCCGGGTGATTTTGACGGCTTAGATGCCCCTGAGTCGCGGTTTCTCAAGCCACAGGTTAATCACGTAGCCAACAGGTCCCGCACAAATTAACAAACAAAAAAAAACAAAAAAATTCAATGAAAACAAAATGGAGTCTAATAATGAGAAAATAGAAAGACTTCCTAAAACATTAAAAAGTGTTGTTTCAATGCTACTTGTAATAAAAGGGGCACTTGAAAGGAAAGATATTTATATTTTCGTTGCTCGTAGTGTATGTAATAATTAAGTTAGTGTTGAATTGACAAATCAGTTATTGACTCCTAAGTCAAATATAATTGAAAAACTAGACTTTTGAAACAAGAGACAATATGGCATAAAATATTTACAACTAAACATTAGAGATTCAACTTTTGTATCACAATTATTGTTAGATCTTTGTGGAGTGATGATGGTGACATAATTTTGGGTTCACCCTGGATGG
>ML789934.1:1077902-1132537 GCA_009831015.1 Picea engelmannii | reverse complement strand
CTTTGTGGAGGGATTTGTTATAGCTATGTTGAACATATGGAAGGATATCATCCCATGTACATACATTCTTGGAGTTTTACATGTGCAAGATATGAACAATCATCCTATTGACCACTTCCATTTGTACATTTGTTTGGGGGTGAAAGGCAGTTAATTTTGTCAACTTGGTGTCCATCAGAGACCATAGGATATAATAGAATGAATTTCTTCCAGGTCTCCATGAACTTATGAAATGTCTCCTTTGCATTTGTGATCTTTTCTCTTTCTTGTGTTTCATTTTGCACAACTCCCTCAGTCGTCTCTGTATTAATATGGGTTATCAAATTTTATACACTTTCTTGTACTTCCTGCTTGACCATTCCCTATGCATTTGCTACTTCTGTTGTCACCTTATATGCTTCTTCATTTAGTGTTTTTATCTTCTTTGTGCACACCTACTGCTTCACCCTCACCTGGTTCATCTCTGAGTATAATTTTCTATTCTCTTCCATTGTTTCCATCATCTATGATGGTGGTAATGTGCTCATCACTTCCTTAAAATTATACGCCTTGTTCTTCGCAGCCTGTAGCTTCTACAAAATTTCATGTAGTTCAATGTATTTTGTCAGCTAATTCCATACTCATGTTATTTATTCATATAGCTTGGCACACTCTACTTCCAAAATTTTGATGTTCTATAAGGTTGTTATCATCGTCTTCTCCCTTTGCCCCCTTTCCTCCGGTGGAGTGATCGGTATCTAGCGCTCTTCCAATTCAGTAATATTTCAATGTGGAAACCCTGAATGGCTTCACTAATATTTGTCACCTATTATTCTAATGGGGCATCTTCGTCCCTATTCATTTCTAGAATAATATTATAAACCCCCTCGACCATGTGTTTCACTCTCTCTTTCCTCTGTGCGTCCTCATCTCGCTCCAGCTTAAGTTTATCATATTTTTCTTGCAACATATCCTTATCTGCAATTGCCTTTTTCAACTCTATCGACATTTACATCACGCACAATTGTAGTTTTGGCATCACACTCGTCTGCAAACCATGTATCACTTCTAACGACAATTGAGATAGCCATTTGTTGGAACACAATGGGAAAACCCGAGGTTCAAAATTAATTCACCAAAAAATCCCAAGATACTGGCCCTTTCGACATCACCCACAAGCAAGTGAAGTCTCACTCGAGGTACCTATGAGGATTGCAAGAACCAACCTTCCACAATCACGAAGGGAATGGATACCATTCTAACATTTATCCTAAGTTAACATTCATTCACCATGTAATATACTATGTGCATGAAATCATAACAACGTAATAACATACGACATATTCATCTTACTTAACCATTCAACATGTGTGCGAGACCATCAGATACATATACATATGAACCATTAAGCATCTATTACATATACACAATAAATAGATTAAACCAACACATCATAGCAGAACGCACATCAGAAAACAAGATTTTAACTTGGTTCACCCCAAATTGGGCTACCAATGACTATATTTTTATATTATTCATATTCAGTCCTTACAATAGGTGCACATTGTGCTAAAAAAAGATACATCAGTTCTACCCAAAATTCCCTAGTTGTTCATGCATGTAGTGCATACTTATCTCCTTTCCTCCTTCAACACTTCCCTAACTGTCTGAATATAATCACAACTCTCTTTATAGATACCTTCTACCTAAAACCCATACATATGTATACATTGATATTATGGATTATCCCATTAAAAAATGGACCAAAAGCTCTAACTACTTCTAACTAATTTTTTTCTTCTACACATTGGCTTGTGAATATGCACTAATTGTCTTCTGCGCACATTGCTCCTTTTCTGACTTGTCATGTGTTTTTCTCCTCCACGATTGCCAAAACTTACCCAAAATTTCCTACTCCAACACTCTTACATATTTTACATCTTAGTTTGGTCAATAGACAACAAAACAATAATATGGCTGCAAATTTTGGCCCTCAGGGAAGAATATTTCAAACAATTTGGTCATGGTTCCTAGGTTGGTTTTCATTGTTGGCAACCCTAGAATTAGGAACCCTGACAAAAAATATGACCAAACACTTTATAGTTTGCATATTAAGGACTAGTAAGATTCGCCAAGGTTTCTACATTTTGAGATAAATTTCCATCCTTCAAATTATCCCTGCCTGACATGTATTTTGATCTTTGTATATAGAAGGTAATACAAAAACTAGCTTACAAAAAAAAGAAAGTACACAGTGTTTCCATCCAGGGTGAACCAAAAATTATGTCACCATCATCACTCCACAAAGATCTAACAATGATTTGTGATACAAAAGTAGAATCTCTAATGTTTAGTTGTAAATATTTTATGCCATATTGTCTCTTGTTTCAAAAGTCTAGTTTTTCGATTATATTTGACTTAGGAGTCAATAATTGATTAGAGAATTCAACACTAACATAATTATTACATACAATACAAGCAATGGAAATAGAAATATATTTCCTTGCAAGTGCCCCTTTTATTCTAAGTAGCGTTGAAACAACATTTTTTATGTTTTAGGAAATCTTTTTATTTTCTCATTATTAGACTCCATTTTGTTTTCATTGATTTTTTTTGTTGAAGGATACTTTGATTACAAAGATTATATATCCAATCATACTATAAAATTTAATTACTCCTTCAATAAATTCATTTATTGTATCCTCCTTCTCGATGGTATTAATTAAACTTGAATCACCCCCTTTATAAATTTTTGTAACTTCCGAATTCGAACTTAGAGATTACTTTTATAACCATTTTTTGATTTAAATTTATAACTTTTTTTTCCTTAGACTTATATAATACATTTAAAATTAAAATTTCTATTTAATTTTTATAAGCAACCTAAATATAAAATTTTATGGGAAAAATAGTTTTGAACAAATTTAAGGGGTCACAACTTCCTTCTAAAGGGTGTACTGAAAATTTTAAAAGGCTAGTAGCAATGATGATTGAGTGAGTGGATGTCTAAAACTTGATAGAACAATTGTATGGAATAGAAATTTTGATTCAAATTGCATAGGGAATAAAATGATATATATTAGAGAGCACAATAATACAATGAAAACCCAACTTATATTAATGAATAAAATAGCATAATATTGTAGAGCACAAATTAGCTAGAATGGCGGTAGCTTATCTCTAAAGAGAAGAGAGAGAGGGATGTTGGATATGATCATTTGCAAAAATATAATACAAGAGGATAAAAGAATGATCTTTTAACATAAATAAATAACCCTAAAGGTCCAAAAACCTAACCCTAGGAGGCAAATCGCCAAAGGAGTTTTTGGGCCCTGAGGTGGTTAGTTCATACATAAACTTCTCAAGGGAGAAAATTTTCCATACAATATTTTTTTGGGGTGCATAGTAGCTTGCTGAAAAGATATAATTAAGGAATACAATGTTGTGGCATGGCCTTGGTGGGTCAAAGATAAACATGTGCCCTTGAAATTTATAAAACATTGTTTAGGGCCTAAAAACGAACCCAAAATCTTAGGACCCAAAAAACATAACAAAACTTCCAATATGGAGAACCATGTTGAGTTAGTGGAAGAGGTGGTTGACCACTGATATCCACCTGGATTAGTCCTTCCCCATCAAAAATAAATTATCCCCATTACATCAATTTCCCATAATACATGGTGAAGCTTTTGCTAAATTTGAATCTTGGTGAGCCATTTGCCTTGTTGAAGAAGTTGTACTTATTTGACATCCCAATAGAGTTGTATGTTTTGTTGGTGGGTTCCCTTCATCTTGGTGTTCACGATCCAATCCACTGTATCTATCTCAAGGAATTCACTATTGATTTCTGTAGGGGCCAATTTATCATCCACCTTCGAGGTGTCCAAGGGAGGTGGGAAATATGGTCAAAGGAGCTCCACATTAAATACTAGGTATAAGCCAAGTAAAGGAGGAATAATAAATTCGAAATAATTTTTACCCACAACCTTTGTGATGGTGTAAGTCCCATATCATAGTAGTCTAAGATTCTTGTTGTTAGCATTGATAGTCAGCCTCAGACTACTAGAGGATAAGCCCAGTACCCATCAAAATATAAAAGATAAGTTTGGTTTTGAATAGGTGGATCAACTATATGTAGAAATAAAGGGAGAGGGAAGAAAAAATTATGCAGAGGCATTCCATTGGGCATGGAGTCATAACATCCTATAGATCAAAGGCAATCAAGTTGCCTACCAAACAAAAGGCTTATGCAAAGATGGATAGAAGAATAAAAGGTAAAGAAAGAGAAGAATATCCACATAATAGAGATCCTTTCTATAATATAAATTAAAGAGTGCTTGAAAAATAATCTATGATTAACAAGCAATTACCAAAAATCCTTTGCAGCTCATGAATTCATTAACCAAATGCAACTTTTGATCTTCAAAATCTGTAAATATTACTCAAGCAAGATTATAAGAAAGAATGGAAACAATGAAAAACCATTGATATTCAATGCCTACAATTCCATTCAAGCAATATGACAAGATAAAATGATAATAAAGAACACAAAGTTTGATAAACAAATCTCAAGAATAACTAATGGAAGAAATGCCTACAACACATGCCCTCAGTCTTACAAATGAGCAACTCAACTACTCCTCTAGCTCTTGCCTCTCTTGAATCATGAATCCAACCCTTCTCCAAGAGCTCCGTCATCTCTTAAATAGAAAATAGCATCCAAATATCCTTAGGTGTTTGAATCCCATCTCTTTCATTGGATTCTAAGCCTTGGAGATAGGTAGCAACAATCAAAGAGACAAAAATCCAACAAACTGCTAATTTTTAGGAAATTGTTAGAAGTCATTAATAAATTGTTTCCACCTCACTGCATGAGGTATTTAATGGATCTAAAAATTAGGTAGAGTTGTCCCTTGACATATAAATGATCCACGAGAATCCATTCGAACCCTCCTTGACAGGTGGAAACCTCCCAATAAGGCGAATATCCAATCAACTATGAAAAACAAAGAAATTGCAACACATTTTGTAACGCACTAGTGTTTTAATTGTTTCTCTCAAATTCCAAATTGGATCAGGCTGAAATTTTTTCAACAAGTCAATGGGGATATCATCTTCCTCCAAAAAAAATTTCATTGAAAACCACTAAGTCGTTTTGGTTTTACGATCAAATTTGTAATAGTAACCACTACAGTAAATTTCGTAGCACTCTCCTATAAAACTGCTCTACAGATTCCGTAGAACTTTTTCTATGTCTAGCAAGGTGATTATGTAGCACCTTTTCTTTGTATGGCTAGGTGATTCTGTAGCACCTTTGGTAGCGCAAATACAAAACATTCTGTGTAGACAATTCTGTAGCGCCAGGTGCTACTAAATCTCTGTGTTTTTCTGTGTGATGCAACAACTCTCCAAAAACACAAAAATTCTCAGTTGATGGATTATGAGATTGTAGATGCCTCCAGTAGGTGAAATTATAATATTTCCTTAACACTTCAAGTTTGAAAAAACTAATCACCATAAAAAATGGATCATCATCATCTCCAATTTCCCTATGCCATCCAATCTGCAACAGATTCCGCAACACCTGTCCGAACTAGGAGTAGAATTCAAATCTTTGATAAAACAGTTAGACAACTTTAATAACCAAATCTCAATTATTTCCTTTTAAAACATGGATGATGAAAATAACGAGATCGACCGACACTAGCTTCATAAATGCAATAATGGTAATGAGGGAATATGCACTACAAAATCTCCGGATTCACTGGTGTTGCGAAATGACCAAATTTGCTACTGCAAATTTCTATGCTAACATTTGGCTCCATGGGAGATAGAACGCTTCCTGCGAGATGCCAAGAACTTGTAGACCAGTTCCCTTATCCATATTCATCATTTTCCAGGAAACCTGTATGCCTGAGAGCGCCTTCGCTCTTTATTTGAAACTGAAAATATCACATACTGAAAAAAAAATCACTGCAATCAAGCAACTTGAGAACCAATATTTATTATTCCTATTCCTACTCTATCCAATTTATTCCTCTAGATCAGGTAAAATCATGCTTCCAATGAAGCCATACAAGAAATTGATTAACAATCCAAACTCTTTGTATGTGTTTTAGCAAAATGAAGACTAGAACAAAAATGAACATTTGATTGTAAGTTTGATTTTCATATTTATCATGAAACGAAGACTGAAACCTTGAATCCATGAATTCCTCCATATAGATAGAAATCGGATCATGAAAAGAAGAAGAAGTGAAATTATGACAATAAAAGGTTACCTCATCCTGGTATTGTTCCAACTGAAGATCAAATAATCTCGGCATATTCTCTTTCCCATGGAGGCTGCCACTTTCATCTATCTGCAAATATGAACATTGTTGCAAACTGATTTCTACTAGTCATAGGTTGTTTGATGTTGTCTGCAGATGCAGGATGGATGATTTCCTCACAATGTTGTTCCATAATAAATGAAGAAAAAGGATCTATAATATGGTCTTTAAATTCCTTCATATCCTCATCAAAATCTGATTCATAGCTGTCATACACCGGTTGGTTGCTCCTTAAGTTAACAAAATGTGATGTAGGGATCTGCTCTTCTTCATCTAAATACTCATTAAAAATAGGTTGTTATTGGTCAGTATTTGAAACAACTTCTTCATCATAAGTCGGGCTGCTAAATACATCTGTTTCAAGAACAAAAATATCCTCTACATTTTCTTCATAAGAGCAACAAACAAAATTTTCATATGATGTAGAACAGGGAAGAGAAAAAGTTGATTCCTCATCCAATGCATCTTCTTCATCCTCACAGCCTTCATGAGAATCAATTTTATCTTGAACATAGTCTTTATACTCCTCACAACAGCTATGCCAAATTAACTCAGAGGAATAAAACTTTTGACAATGAATATTGAAAGCAGCATGAAACTCTTTGAGTGAAGAAATGCTAGAAGTTTCAAGAGACTGATACCAAATACAAACATCTCCTTGAAGAGAGTACATTAAAAACTTCATACGTATGTATTCATGTTAGATGTCAAATTGCTGCATCAAAGAATGAAATTCTTGAACATGCTCAACAGGGCTGTCATTCTCACCTTCATAAAATATGGACAATAGATCTTTCCATTCATCAATTTGAGGCACAGGATGTGGATAACCAGCTATGGCTAAGAAATTGAGTGGGGAAAACCTCCTGGCCAGGATAACCTCCATAGCCATTTAATTTTTCTCATTCCAGTGGAGTCACCAACAGATTCTGAACAATGGAGTTGCCACAGTGAATGTGCAGTCTTGAAGGTGTCCAAGTTCAATCACCATATAAATATGGAGTTGTGCAATTTCATTCCTCTCGGGGATATTTTCAATCTTCTCAAATACATCCTCGACAACGGTGCCAAAAATGTTAGCACTGAGAGTCACCCTCGGACTACTAGAGGATAACCCCAGTACCGTTCAAAATGTAAAAGATAAGTTTGGTTTTGAATAGGCGGATCATCAATATGGAGAAATAAAGAGAGAGGTAAGCAAAATGTATGCAGAGGCATTCCATTGGGAATGGAGTCATAACATCCTACAGATCAAAGGCAATCAAGCTGCCTACCAAATAAAAGGCTTATGCAAAGATGGATAGAAGAATAGAAGGTAAACAAAGAGAAGAATATACACATAACATAGATCCTTTCTGTAATATAAATTAAAGAGTGCTTGAACAATAATATATGATTAACAATCAATTACCACAAATCACTTGCAACTCATTAATTCATTAACCAAAGGAAACTTTTGATCTTCAAAATCTGTAAATATTACTCAAGCAAGATGATTAGAAAGAATGGAAACAATGAACAACCATTGATATTCAATGCCTGCAATTACATTCAAGCAATATGACAAGATAAAATGATAATAAATAACAAAAAGTCTGATAAAAAAATCTCATGAATCTCTTATGGCAGAAATGCCTACAACACATTCCCTCGGGCTTACAAATGAGCAACTCAACTACTACTCTAGCTCTCTCCTCTCTTGGATCATGAATCCAACCCTTCTCCAAGAGATCCCTCCTCTCTTAAATATAAAATAGCATCCAAATATCCTTAGGAGGTCGAATCCCATCTCTTTCATTGGATTCTAAGACTTGGAGATAGGTGGCAACAGCCAAAGAGATAAAAATCCAACAAACTACTAATTTTCAGGAAATTGTTGGAAGTCATTAATAAATTGTTTCCACCTCACTGCATGAGGTATTTAATGGATCTAAAAATTAGGTAGAGGTGTCCCTTGAAATATAAATGATCCATGAGAATCCATTCTAACCCTCCTTGACAGGTGGAAACCTCCCAATAAGGCGAATATCCAATTAACTATGCAAAACAAAGAAATTGCAACACATTTTGTAACACACTAGTGTTTTAATTGTTTCTCTCAAATTCCAAATTGGATCAGGCTGAAATTTTGTCAACAAGTCAATGGGGATATCATCTTCCTCCAAAAACAATTTCATTTAAAACCACTTAGTCATTTTGGTTTTATGATCAAATTTGTAATAGTATCCGCTACAGAAAATTCCGTAGCGCTCTCCTATAAAACTGCTCTACAGATTCCGTAGCACTTTTTCTGTGTCTAGCAAGGTGATTCTGTAGCACCTTTTCTGTGTATGGCTAGGTTATTCTGTAGCACCTTTGGTAGCACAAATACAGAACATTATGTGTAGATAATTTTGTAGCGCCAGGTGCTACTAAATCTCTGTGTTTTTCTGTGTGATGCAACAACTCTCCAAAAACACAAAAAATCTTAGTTGATGGATTATGAGATTGTAGATGCCTCCAGTAGGTGAAATTAGAATATTTCCTTAACACTTCAAGTTTGAAAAAACTAATCACCATAAAAAATGGATCATCATTATCTCCAATTTCCCTCTGCCAGCCAATCTGTAGAAGATTCTGTAGCGCTTGTCCGAACTAGGAGTAGAATTCAAGTCTTTGATAAAATAGTTAGACAAATTTAATGACCAAATCTCAATTATTTGCTTTTAAAACATGGATGCTGAAAAAAATGAGATCAACTGACACCATCTTCATAAATGCAATAATGGTAATGAGGGAAGATGCACTACGAAATCTCCTGATTCACCGGTGATGCGAAATGACCAAATTTGCTACTGCAAGTTTCTATGCTAACACTTGTGAGGAACTCTTGTTTCAAATGAAATCATACCTTATCACCCACCTAAAAATTGTGTGGAACCATATGTCGATCATTATGTTGCTTGTACTTGGCATTGACCTTATGTAAGATATCATGAAACTGTTGTTGGAGTTGTTGGATAGGTTCTACAATTTTTTCTTCTTTTCCTAGCTTAATCTGAGTGTGGGGGGACTCTTTTAGTGAATATGGAACATGTATAAATACATCAATGGGGGCTAGTATATGGAACCCCAAGAACACGTAAAAAAGTGTGTGGCCAATAGAGTTACGGAGGGATTTTTTATAGCTATGTTGAACATATGGGAGGATCTCATCCCATGTACATGGATTCTTGGAGTTGTACATGTGCAGGATATGCACAATCATCCTATTGACCACTTCCATTTTTCCATATGTTTGGGGGTGAAAGGAAGTCAATTTTCTCAACTTGGTGTCCATCAGAGACCATAAGATAGACTAGAAGGTACCAATGAACCTTCTATCCCTATCTAAAATAATGGTCTATGTGGCCCAAAATTAACCGAAACATGCTCAAAGAAGATCCTAATAGTGGCCTCTAGTGTGATACTATTTTTACATGGTTCCAAAATGGACATAGAGAATTGCTCAACAACCAAAAAGACACAATCATGACCAAGTTTGGTGGAGGAAAAACCTGACATGTAATCCATGGAGACTGACTCTTAGGGATTGTCTGGGGTAGGTAGAGTGTACAACCCTTACTTATTTATGGATAGTTTAGTGATGGAATAGGAAATGCATGAAAAAGTATATTGGATGATGTTTTGTCGAAGATTTGGCTAGTAGAAATACTTATGAAGTAATTCTACTATCTTCTCCACACCAAAGTTCCATATTTCCTGACTATAATATGCCTCCCAAATTAGATTTACACATTCGCTCGAAGGAACAAAAAGATGGCCTAGTTAGCCCAAGAGAACATCCTAGAGGTGGAATTTCGAGACTTATTTTCTTGCAATCAATGTTTGATAAGTAGAAATGAAGTCCAATTCATTGTTTTATAATTGTGGCAACCCAAAGGTCTCATGCCTATAGGAGTTAAGAAATATGGTTAGCGCCACAACCAAGGGTTGATTGAGGCAGTCTACAACATGGTTGGTGCTTCCCTTATTGTACTTAATTTTCAAGTGGAACTATTGTAGGTATGTGGACCACTTCTAATGGAGAAAATTTTGTAAATTCCATTATGTCTACATGAATCATAGAGGATTGTGATCAATGTGGATGATCATTTCCTTTCCCATAATATGATTCTTCCACAATTGACCTGCTTGCACAATGGAGTACATATCCTTGTCATAGGTGGGATATCTATGAACAACATCAGATAATGCTTCATTGTGATAAGACACTAGATGTCCCTATTGAGTGAAGACTATATTGATATCATATTCAAAGGAATTTGTCTCAATCTGAAATGGTTTTTCCAGGTTTGGAAACATGAAGACTAGTGCTGAGAAATCACAATGTTTCAGATCCTAGAATGATTTCTATTATGATTCAAACCAAGAAAACTTAGATTTAGCTCCACCCTTTGTCACTTGACCTAAGGACCAAGCAATATGAGAGAACCCCAACATTAACCTATAGTAGAAGTTGGTGAGGCCCAAGAAGTTGCGAAGCTTTGTCATAGTTGTTTGGGTTGGCCAAACATGAGAAACTTAAATATTGGTTGAGTCCACATGCATCCCATGGTCATCCATGACGTATCCTAGTTATTTAATTCTCTGCATTTCGAATGAGTATTTCTCCATATTAGCGTATAACTTTTGTTTCCATAGGGTGTTGAGGACCTACTAAATGTGTTGCAAATGTTCTTCCCAGTTTTGGTTGAATATGAGGATGTCATCCAAATATATGAACACAACATATTTTTTGAATGACCACAAGATATCATCCATCATCCTCATGAATGGCACTATAGAATTATTCAATCCAAAAGGCATGGCCAACCACTCAAAAGGGCCTTATTTATATTTGAAGGTTGTATTCCAAACATCAATTTGTTCTCTCAGAACCCAGTGGTAGCCTGACTTTAGATCAATGTTACTAAATAACTCAGAACTCTTACTATAGTCAAGAATATCATCAATCTGAGTCAAGAAGATCATCAATCTAGGGGATCAGGTATCGATTCTTGACAGATATTTTTTTTAGGGCTCTATAATCAATACATAGTAACCATGTCCCATCCTTCTTTTGCACCATCACAATTTGGCTTCCACGAGGTGAGGATCTAAATCAAATGTGGCCCCTTCGAATGCGATCATGAATTCAACACTTTATTTCCCCATTCTCTATAAGGGAGTGTATGTATATTGGACCATTTGGTAAGGGAGAACTAGGTATCAAGTCAATGTGATGTTTGACTTGACAGTTCAGAGGCACCCTTATAGGTGAGGAGAAGATGTCTCTATATTCCTCTATAACCTTTTCCACATAATTATACTATATAGAGAGTCCCTGTATTGAATCTATGGTGGTCATGATGAAATTTCATTCACATTATGATCGAAACATGAAGAGGACAAAGTTTGTAGTTTGAAATATTACCTTTCACAATTGTTTTGCTAAGATCAATGAAATCAGATTATTCAGAACTACCTCCGGTACCCTATAGGGATAATCTCTTAAAGTAACAATGACACTATGGGTATAAGAATCATAAGCAACATGAAATTTCCACATATATGGTTTGTAACACACCCAACCCCATAATCATCACTTAGGATGGTAGGATGTCATTTTTCCTTCATTTCCTCGAGACATGCTATCAACTTCACCAATTGTTTAAGTAAAGACTTCTCCTATCACAACTTAAGATATATTAAATCTTACTAAATTCTCAAAGAAGATCATTCCTAGAGTTTTCTAAAGTTACCAAGTGCATAATTCCCCCATTCAGATGGTCAGGATTAATCCTCTCCATTAGATCATTGATTTGTGGTTATTCAAACTCATTCTCGTCAGAATTCTCCATCTCTAGGGTCGACATCCTTCCCGATGAAATGACTTTGACCAATCTTCCTCAGGGATCCAACGGTTCTTGATCTTAGGTTTCAATGGCTCTTATTGCATTAGTGCCTCTACTTACTTAACTATTACTCTCCACATAAATACCTATTATTTTCTCTAATGAATGGGACCCATGAAATTTATGGTTGAGGTTAAATATCTCCCACATGGAAGTATGTGATCCACGTTCATTCTTGGAGTCTCTCCCACCACAGAATCACCACTCTAGTTTCATAGACCAATTCAACTAGCTCACTCCTTCCACACATACTCCGACGGATCTAAGGATCCTTGTTCATTTAATATGATGGATATCGTACACCTCAGGGTTTACAACTATTAGTGAGATACGTTTCTTGAACCATCTTCCTCTAAGTGATTCACATGAAATATAACGACTGATATCCTACTATTCATCCCTTCCAAATCTACGGCTCTTAGACTCCCCAGTCTTCAGACTCCTTCAAAACCTCCCATCTAGACCTATGATATTCTTCCCTCTAAAAAAATCACGACTCGTATCAACAGTCTAAGACTCATTGATGCACCCTCCAATAGATCAATGGTTTTCGTTGACTCATATCTCTTCCCGTCAGAGTCCCAACACAGCCTTATACTATACCATTTTGACACCTTTGTCCTCAGAGAAATGATTAGGAACTTCCAACTGAGTTGATCCAACAACTATGAATCCATCTAACTTAAAACACTAGTTTTCTTCTTGATGTTAGCAAAAAATTAGGAATTAACCACTTCAAGGTTCCTTCTAGGCATTTTTTGAGGTTCTAGCAGACCTTCAAGAGCTCGGGAATCCAGATTTAAACTAGCTACAACATTCCATAAGGAAATTGGATGGAGAATTGCATGTCCTGCAATCTATCTATCTATTGCAGGTGATTCTCTTAGGGATTAAGGTCAATTAACCTATAAAGGGCTTCCCAAACACGAGGTCACTCTTGTCACTATGCAAATGAATATTTTCCCCATATCTTGCAAACTTTCCTCTCAATAGAAAGGGTTTCCATATAATTAGGGCTCTCGAAATATACACAGAGACCATCTGTTGGCCCTGACCAAATTTTGAGGAACACTTGGTCATATTTGACCATTTTTGGGACTTTGACAACTTGTAAAATATGGAGCGCAACGTGAATCGGAAATCATGGAAGCTAGACCCCTTTTTGGGTCTTTTTTGGGTTTTTGGGGATAATGTAATGGGAAAGGGATGTCGGCTCGTGGGTTTACCCACACTTAGGCCCACTTTTGTATGTATAAAAAATATGAAGTAGATGTGAAGTAGGTGTGATTTCTTAGTGCAATTGGTAGTGCATCTATGTGATGTTGAATAAGTGCTTCATGTGAACTGTCTAAAGCTTGCAAGGCTAAGTGCAAGTCCCTGTGAGAGACTGTAGAAGGATTTGTGCTATAGTCCAAGGAAGAAGGATCTAGCGAGCTGCGCAGATCTTCTGTCCTATGCGAAGAGGGATTTGGATGGATCTGTGATGTAACCTAATTAATTGAAGCTAATAAAGAAGAAGACATTGTGGACGTAGCCCCAGGGTGGGGGTGAACCATGGTAAATCTGTGCATTGTGCTTTGTGCCTCGACCTGATGTGTTTGTCTCTTCCTTTGCTAAGTTCTTTGATGTGTTAGATAGATCTATTTATGCTTTGTACTTCTGAGATATGAATGAATGTTAGATCTGGTATGTAAGATACTTAGTGCTTGATCTGCCAAATCTAATCTATCTTATTGTGGCTAAGTTCTGAATTAGCTTAGATCTAAGTACATACTGCAATGCTCTGTGCTATCTGTGAAGTATCATAAGGGTTGAATATTAATGAATAATCTATGCTAGGTGATTGCTAAGTGTTATAATCACAAATCTGTGTCCCAGCTAAGGTTGTAGACACCTGAGTCTTGCAACCACCCCTGCCTCTACCTCGGTGAGATTTCATCTACTTCACAGGTGTTTCCGAAAGGGCCAATAGTTAGGGTTTTGTTGGTGCGCTGTTGTAGTGTTGAACCCTATGTCTGCCCCTATGCCAACAAATGGTTCCATTTCTGGGACCTGAAACTGTGATTGCTGGGAATTGAGAAGAAGAAGCTTTGTGCAAAGAGTTGTCCTGAAATTGTGAAAGCTCTGTACATGGATCTATGCCCTAGTGCGCAGTGATCCACTTGATATGAAATGATATATGTTGAAGAAGGAAGGACAGATCTGAAGGAAAGAAGTCAGATCTGCAAGAAAAGAGGTTGATACTGAAGAAAAGAAGTAAGATCTGTAAGCTCTGTGCTTTGATAAAGGTAAGAATAGTCAAAAGTTTTTTAGATCTGGAAATTTTGTGCTCTGTAGAAGTAAGACAAGCGAAATTTTTTGTTTCTAAAGTATGGATTTAGGTATGCTTGATAGAGTTTTTCCTAGCTTGAAAACTAGGGCATTTTTAGATGAAAGAACATTTGATATGAATAAATTTGATAAGAATAATGAAAGATATGTTATACCTATGCATAGAAATAATTTTTGGACTAACCAATGGATCCAGGATCCTAGAAAGAAATTTTTGCAGGCTAGCCATTATGACCCTAGCAAGCAGTACAAGAAAATTTGGGGATCATTGAAGAGAAAGAGAGGATTAACTCTTTGTTATAGTTGCATAAGACCATGACATCTTGTTAAGGAATGCCTTGGGAGAAACCCTAGTTGCCTCTGTTGTAAGGATATGGACCATGAAGTACTGGATTTCCCTAGAATGATTGCTAGACTCGAAAAGATGAATATGGAGCAAGCAAACTCTGAAGGAGATCAAGAGACTAATATTATAGAAGAACCCCAGAAAGAATCAGAGATTATGTTACTGAAAATGAAAGAAACCCTGGATGAAGATAAAGATGCCAGTTTGTCAGAGATCTTCAAAAAAAAGGAAAAAATCGAAGTAAGAATAGGAGACTTCGACATTGACTGTGCTCTGGATGAGGGAACACAGATGAACATTATGACAGAAAGTACTTGGGAAACCCTAGGGAGGTCTGCTATGGTTCCCTCACTAGGAAAAATAGGGTTGTTTAAAGGAAAAATGGTAACCCTATGTGGTAGAATTACCCAGATAGCTATGAGTACCCATGGAGCTTCGACAGAGGAAGAATTCGAAGTTATTAAATTTATTGAGGACTATGCCCCATTTCCAGCTTTGTTAGGCAAGATCTGGATTGAAAAAGACTAGATCCAGAGAAACGAAGAAAAGGAAGCCCTAGAACAGAAGAAGCAAGAACTTATGGAATTTATGACTAGAAGGATCGCCTACTTGATGGAAGAACAAGAGAACAGATCTAAGCTATTGAAAACCAGGGACTTGGATGTCGAAGCTATAAGAGAAATAGAGGAACCACAGAAGACCAAAATACCTAATCCATATGATGAAGGAGTATTACCCTTGGATCTGAATAAAGAATCTCAACATCGCAAAGCGACTATGTCGAGAGAAGATAAGAATAAGAATGGAAAAAGGATGACCGAGATGAAGCTCACTGGGAAGAAGGATAGGAAGCTAAGTAATAAGAGAGCCAAGATTGAAAAGTTATAGAAGATTCCAGAGGAAACTTCGCAAAAGGAAAAATCACAGGAATTGAGCTTTGTCGGGATATCAGAACAATGACATATGGCACTTCACCGTGGCAAAGCAATATAGTCATTGGACCAATATACCCATTCAACTTCTGCCCCAAACAGACAGAAAAGAATTAAAGGATCACCAATATACCGTTGGACCATGCCATAACAGATGGATCAATGTCCATGGAATCTTCATACCCATTGCAAGCAGATCGTTGACGAATTTCCTATTTAGCTCGTCGCGCCGTGCTCGAAGAACACTTTTTCCAACATAAAAATCGAAGCCCACATAACTAGTGATTGTCTACAGTGATCATTGCAAGAATATTGTTCATCCGAGTGCAGTATTTTGAGATCATCGTGACCCTGATTATATTTACCAAGTGCGTATGTCCGATGAGTTCACTGCACTTGAGGAATCCATCACAGAGGTCCTTCTCGATTTAATGACTGAGAGAGTCATGTCGGAAAGAAGAATTTCCACCAGAGTCCAAGCATCATCGACAAGAGGAGTGAAAGCCTCCCCATCCATTGCTCGAGTAGGAACATCTCAAGCCAACGAAGAGAGAATAACTAAGCATAAAGATGACTTAGCCAATGCGAAGTTAGTGCCATCCATCCTACCATCTTACATACCCCCTCTGAGCGATGAGATTAACAGGGACAGTGTCCCTAGAGACTTTGAATACACCCTAGTCACTACATATCTACTGAAAGGAGTACGCACCTACCGCACAGATCAAGACAAGGTTACAGCGTTGAAGTTTTGCGACCTCAACTTGGGGGACTGTAAAGTTTATAGCATTCTCACCCCATATAAGTACTTGACGAGAAATAAGGGAAAGAATTCGAATCTCATCCCTCAGCAATGGATGATGAACCTCACGCAGTCTACTTTTCTCACCGTTATGAAAATATCGCACTTCGGCATACACCAGGAGGTGAATGCTTGTGTAAAATTGTTGCTAGCAAGTTACCATGGAGGATACATGTGGTTAGATCATCGCATAATTGTTGATCCGATGCTGATCAATAGGATCACTAGGCTTAGCATGCAGGGCCCTGATCCCCATGAGTACTATCCTAGAAATACCGCAGACCATGCTCTTGCACAGAAGATAAAAGAAGCCTATGGCGATGTGGAGAAAGGTGCCAGAGGATACAAAATAGCTTCTATTGAAAGTGGCGTAGTGCGCCTAGCATGCCAACTGATCGCAGGGAAGTTGGTACGCAAGAATCGACCAACACAAGTATCTGGCTTTGTAGTTGACCTCGCAGGAAAGTGTGCAGAGGGACTACAGATGAACTGGGTGAAGTACCTGGTGAATCACTGGAGATTGACTGCAGAGAAGCCTAGGATCAAGGGCATGAATTCCATTTTAGATGGCTCCTGATTCTGCTCGCTTTTGTTGCATGGGAGCTACCGGAAGGCACAACCTTCCCGGACCTTGCCCATTTGAGCCACTAGCCGCGAAGTTCAATACATTATGGTACTCGAACGACATGAGAAAGAAATGGAAATCAAATGTCGTTTTCCATGCGTACTATAACCAATTGAAAGCATCCATAAGGAGTGAACCTTGCATAACCCCGAACACTTTACAAAGATTCCGACCTCTGATAAAGTTCAACACAGAACGCCACTTTATATACCTAACCCCACGTGCTGATGAGCACTAGGAACAACTTCAGTCTTAGTATAAGCTAATAGAAGAAGACCTGGAAGAGATCACCAAGGAATGGTCGACGAACCTCCTTGTTTCAGTAGACCCCGCAGAAATGTCCGACATCGACAGCCCCAGAATTGTGCAGGATACAGTTGGGCCCAGTAAGACAAATAAAGCAAAGATGACGAAGAATACTGAAGAAGTCCAGGATGTTGATAGCCTATTTGTAAGGACGGCTTCCATTACACTAGATGAAGAAGGTGATGATGAATAAGGTATAGAAATTGAACAACAGAAAGTTGAAGTACCACCGCCTAGGGACAAAGAGGACTCATCGAAGAAAAGGAAGGTCTCACCTCTGAAATATTCCTCCAGAAAGAAACCAGGAACCCCTGTAACCAATATGCGAACTACTCTCACGTTGGATGACTTTGATTTCATTATTGTAGTGGTCAATGATGCTTCAAATGAAATCATAGAGAAGCAGGAGGTGAAGCAGGAACAAATGTATAGCCAAATTGAGATTGCGCTCCAAGGAGTACAACAAGCACTCCAGTCTAGCCGAGCAATCTCTACGACACCTCTGCCAGAAGGAAAAATAGAAGTAAGAGATGAATCAGTTCAGCTCCGCAAGATTTCTGATACAGTTGAAGTACGCCTTTGACATGCTTAGGAAGAAAAAGCGCAGGGCACCCAGGCCCTAAAGAAAGGACAAGAGGAAATTATTGAACAACGCCAAGTCGCGCAACAAGAGAAGAATTCTCTCCAAGAAAAATTTGAAGAAGACAAAGCAAAGATCCAAAAAGAGAAAGAGCAGCTACTCACAAAGAAGATAGGAATTGAAGAAGCAGTCAACAGAGAATTTTTCTCTATGACCAGCTTAGAGAAGAACCCCCAAGAGCCCACAGAATGTTAAGTGATGAAGCTGGCTGAAGTTATTCAACAAGTTCAACAAAGGGTCTTGGAATTAAAGCTTCAAACCATACCACAGACTCCACAAGAAGTGCGTGACCAACGAGAATTGACTGCTCAGAGCACAGTCGAGAAGATTAAAACACTTGTTGCAGAATGTAAACAACCAAGTAGTAGAAGCACGCAGATATATGAACAACTATCTAAAGAGCCAGAGTTGAAGAAATTGGAGTCCCAACTCCAGGAAGAAAAGCAACACGCAGATACAGTACAGGCGCAACTCAAGCTCCTGTCACCCATCGAGAGGATGAAGAGATCCCAGGAACAACGCACTGCCCAAAAACTCATTCTTACCACACAGAAAAGAGTGATGGAAGTCACCTAGAAACTCCAGCTGAGCTGGGAGGCGGCCTACCTACTGTTTGAAGAAATTGAAGGCCAAGGAACACTACTAGAACAAGTAGTTGTTATAGTCGAGCAACAACTAGAAGGACCTATCAACGGAGTGTTTGTTCAAGAATTCATTGATCAAGAAGCAGTAGCACAGAGACAAGTCGAATCATCTTGAGCCAAGCTTGAGACCTTTGAGGCAAAGTTACCCAGACCTGAGTGACTCGGGACGAGTCACGGGTGAGTGTTGGGGGCCTGTTGGCCCTGACCAAGTTTTTAGGAACACTTGGTCATATTTGACCATTTTTGGGGCTTCGACAACTTGTCAAAGATGGAGCACAACGCGAAGTGAAAATCATGGAAGCTAGACCCCTTTTTGGGTTTTTGGGGATAATGTAATGGGAAAGGGATGTCGGCATGTGGGTTTACCCATGCTTAGGCCCACTTTTGTATGTATAAAAAAATATGAAGTAGATGTGAAGTAGGTGTGATTTCTTAGTGCAATTGGTAGTGCATCTATGTAATGTTGAATAAGTGCTCCATGTGAACTGTGTAAGGATTGCAAGGCTAAGTGCAAATCCCTGTGAGATACTATAGAAGGATTTTTGTTGTAGTGCAAAGAAGAAGGATCTAGTGAGATGCACAGATCTTCTGTCCTATGCAAAGAGGGATTTGGATGGCTCTATGCAGTAACCTAATTAACTGAAGATAATAAAGAAGAATACTTTGTGGACGTAGCCCCACGGTGGGGGTGAACCAAGATAAATCTGTGTGTTGTGCTCTGTTCCTCGACCTGATGTGTTTGTCTCTTCCTTTTCTAAGTGCTTTGATGTGTTAGATAGATCTATTTATGATTTTTACTTCTGAGATATGAATGAATGTTAGATCTGGTATGTAATATGCTTAGTGCTTGATCTGCCGAATCTAATCTATCTTATTGTGGCTAAGTGCTGAATTATCTTAGATCTAAGTACATACTGTGATGCTCTGTGCTATCTGCGAAGTATCATAAGGGTTGAATATTGATGAATAATCTATGCTAGGTGATTGCTAAGTGTTATAATCATAGATCTGTGTCCCAACTAAGGTTGTAGACACCTGATTCTTGCAACCACCCCTGCCTCTACCTCAGGTGAGACTTCATCTGCTTCGCAGGTGTTGCCGAAAGGGTCGATAGTTAGGGTTTTGTTGGTGCGTTGTTGTAGCATTGAACCCTGGGTCTACCCCTGTGCCAACACCATCCTCATTCACTAAGGTATTTCCTCTTCCAACTTCAGGGTGAATATTTTCTTCATATCCTGCAATATTTCCATTCAAATACATGCATCCTCCATAGGAATACACCCTACCCTCATACTACTCTCAAGGATTCATAAGTCTAGTAAGTCATCCAATGGAAACAAACATAAATACTCCATTTTACTTAGTAATTCATCCATTCCTTGCATACATTCACATTTCCTATTTAAACCATGAAATAACATATTTACATCAAGCATATTGGATTAAAACACATATTTGTTTAGTTAATATCACATCCAACTGAATGAGAGAGGATTCCATTCCTCCCAACCTTAATATATGTTGAAAAGAGCCTTCCTACAACATGCCACCCATGTGCCAAGACATGAGATCACAAGAGGAATGATTCATTTGGTTCTCATACTTAAAATGATCCAGGATGGTTACTCTCCTTCCTCCACTAACAAAAACATAAGTTTCACTCTTCCCACTGAGCTTAGGAATTCCACAAGTTTATCAAGTACCCTCCCTACTAGATTTCCTCCACACAAGTAGTCCCCTCTCTTCTATATAGTCCCTCGATGACCTCCCTTACCATTATCGGTTTCCTTCTAGAAGGTACCAAGTTTCAATCCTTTATTGCTCTTGTCTGGGTCTAGGTATCCTCCATTCTAAAACGATCAAAATTATTTTGGACAAGATTTCTATTTTCTTCAAGAACAACTTCCAAATTTATTTTATCTCTGAAATATGTTCTAGTGAAGAAATTTTTTCATGACACCATCTATCTATGAGTATGGTTCTCACTTACTCTTACTCATATTATTGTCCTCGGTTCGACTCAGTTCATGTATTCCCAATTGTTGTTGTGAGATATTATCCTCCTCTGCGCGTATTTTTAGTCTTCTCTATCTTTCCTTTTGCACCTCTTGGTGATGTTTTTCCACCTTTGGTTTGTTCTTCTACCTAATCCTTAGGATTCCAATGGATTATGTCATATATCACCTCTAGTGATAGATCCAAGTTTTGAAGGGCCAATCCAAGGGATTCACTTCTATCAGTTTTTGTTTTCTCAGTGTACCCTTGCCTCTTCAAGAGATCAGGTCTATTGGAAGTTATAACTACTTCAACCACTAGTCCTGCCTACCATAATTGATCACGTGTATCCATGCAGGTTCAGGTATGTTGGTAGGTGTGTATTTATGTCTTTAAATTATATGTTTTTATTTCTAAGCATCCCTTTTATTTTCTTCATTGAAACACACCATCTCCATCACATCGACCCACTTAATCAATTTCCCACCTATAATATCATGGCTAGTACTCAAGGGTTTTCCTCCTTAGTCAATTTTCTAATTTTTTTTATTAATCAAAACATAATTACATGCTTCATAATCACATTATATGAAGTATTAGAATAATTATAGTCATGGGGGAAAGGATGTTACATTCCCCTCCCCCTTAAATAAATATTGTCCTTGATGTTTAAAACACCATATACAAAAAAAAAAATGGTATGAAAATCTCATGGAATCCTCCAGCTCCAAGGTAGCCTCATATGCTCCAAATTTATTCCATTTCACCTTGACCTGCACGATGGCTCGGTTTCAGAGAATTGTTTCCCTCCTGTCTAGGATGCATTGAGTTTCAAACTAGAATTATTCCTCTAGTTCCACCTGTATCACAATCCAATCAATGAAATGATTAGAATCATGAGCATATTTCTTTAATAAATATACATGGAACACATTGTGAGCTCTAACAATAGGTGCTAAAGAAAATCTATATGTTATTGGTCCCACTCTTTCCAGAACTTCAAACGGTCCACAATATCAGGGTGCTAGATTATCAACAATCCACAATATCTATGGCATTAAAAGTAGATTTGATAGAAATGAAGTTAGATTCCTTGCTTAGCTTATCCACTACTACCATGATTGCATAATGATGCTTAACTATCCTTGGTAGACGAGGAATGAAATCCATGGAGATAGTCTCCCATTTCCATTATGGAAATGGAAATGGTTGTAATAAACCTACACGATGTATGTGTTCAACCTTAACTTGTTGGCACTCCAAATACTTGGAAATTTATCATGCAATATATTGCTTCATCCTCGGCCAATAATATAATTAACTTATTGTTTTTATTATTTTTTGGTAACCGGGATGACCTACATAGGTTCTCCTATGGAACTCATCCATAATCAGGTGCTTAAGATATGTTAAAATAAGAACATATAGAATTTTTTTGTACACCAATAGATTATTAGTCCCAAGCTAATATCCTTCATACTTTCTCTCCCTAGGTTCTTATTGAAACCCTTATTTCACCTAATTGAAGAAATTGTCTCCTTGTGAGAGGGTTTTGATCCTTTGTTGGATTTTAGAATCTCCCACACTAGTAGTTGTTAAGTGTATAGTGTTGGCATAGGGACAGACCCAGGGTTTAATGCTTCAACAATGCACCAACAAAACCCTAACTACCGACCCTTTCGACAACACCTACAAAGCATATGAAGTCTCACCCGAGGTAGAGGCAGGGGGGTTGCAGGACTCAGGTGTCTACAACCAAGTTGGGACATAGATATGTGATTACAACTCTTAGCAGAGAACTTAGACATCAATATGCATTAGTTCTTAAATCTTACTCACATTGCAGATTAAACCCTTATTATAGATCAAGACAGTAATAATAAAGATCACGCACTCTCAATCACTTAGCACATAGCATTAGCTCATATCTATCATTCATTCATATTTAGTACCATTAAGAACTAAGAAACAACATTAGATGCATTCATCATACATTATAACAACAACACTAAGAAGATAAAAAGATAAATCACATTGCACAAAGCATATCAAGACACAAGATATACGTGGTTCACACTAGTGAGGGGCTACATCCACTAACTTATTATTCTTCTTTATTAGTCTTCAATATTCTTACATTCATCTACTCCTGTGCACAGAGCCATAGAGCCAAGCTTCATACTGGACAGGTGATCTACACACAACACACTAGATCCACCTTCCCCAAACCAAGTCAAGGCACATAGCCAACTCCTTATTAGCATAGAGCCTTACACAGTCTATTGCACATAGAAACTTACAATCTCTTGCACTAAGACAACATTAACCACTTTCTTTCACTAAGCCACACTACTTCTTACAACATATTGTGCACATAGCCAACCACTAGACTTATTACATCGCTTCGCTACTTATTTATACATTAGAAAGAGGCCTAATCATGGGTAAAACCATGGGCTGACATCCCATAACCCATTACATAAACCCTATTAAACCCTTTTCTCAGTCCACAAGCCCGCAAATCAAGCGAGATCCTACGATCTTAGCTATGTCTGGGAGCTCCATCTTCGACCAGCCTGTCGAAGTCCCAAAAGTGGTCAACCACGACCAATGTTTCCTCAAAACTTGGTCGAGGGCCAACATGCCCCCAACACTCACCTATTACTCATCTCGAGTCACTCAGATATGGGCAACACTGCTTCAAAGGCCTCGAGCTTAGCTCGAGTTGCCTTGACTTGTTGCTTTGCTAGGGCCTCCTACTTGACGAATTCCTGAATTAGTTTCTCTGTAATAGGCCCTTTTAGGCATTGTTCCACTATAGCAACCACTTGGTATAGTTGTCCCAGCAACAAAACCATTTTTTGGCACAGGGGCAGACCCAGGGTTCAACACTTCAACAACACACCAACAAAACCCTAACTACCAGCCCTTTCGGAAACACCTGTGAAGAAGATGAAGTCTCACCCAAGGTAGAGGAATGGAGGGTTGCAGGACTCAGGTGTCTACAACCAAGCTGAGACATAGATCCGTGATTAAAAAACTTAGAAGAGCACTTAGACAACAATAATCATTAGTTCTTGAATCTCATTCACATCACAGATTAAACCCTTATTACAGATCAATGCAGTAACAATAAATATCAAGTACTCTCAATCACTTAACAGATAACATTAGCTTAGATCTATAATTCATTCATATTTAATACCATTAAGCACTAAACAACAACATCATATGCATTCATCATACATTATAATAACAATACTAAGCAAATAAACAACATTAATCACATCGCACTAAGATCATCAAGACATAGGATATACGTGGTTCACCCTAGTGTGGCGCTACATCCAACAACTTATTCTTCTTATTTATTAGTCTTTAATCTTCTTACATTCATTTTCTCCTGTGCACAGAGCCACAGAGCCAAGCTTTTCACTGGACAGGTGATCTGCGCACAACACACTAGATCCACCTTCCCCAAAACTAGGTCAGGCACAGAGCCAACTCCTTGTTAGCACAGAGCCTTACACAGTCTGTTGCACAGAGCAACTTACAATCTCTTTCACTAAGCCAAC
This sequence comes from Picea engelmannii, assembly GCA_009831015.1. NCBI lineage: Eukaryota > Viridiplantae > Streptophyta > Pinopsida > Pinales > Pinaceae > Picea > Picea engelmannii. The sequence continues at coordinate 1,108,094 of ML789934.1, read as the reverse complement.
ATTAACCACTTTATTTCTTTAAGCCACACACTACTTCTTACATCACTTAGCTACCTATTTATAAATTTACAAAAAGGCGTAAACATGGGTAAACCCATGGGCTGATATCCCATAACCCATTACATAAACCCTAGTAAACCCTTTGTTGGGTCCATAAGTCTGCAAAATAAGTGAGGTACCGGGATCTCAGCTCCGCCTAGGCACTCCATATTTGACCAGCCTGTCGAAGTCCCAAAAGTGGTCAACACGACCAATGTTTCCTCAAAACTTGGTCAAGGGCCAACATGCCCCCTACACTCACCTGTGACTCGTCTCGAGTCACTCAGATTTGGGCAACGCTGCTTCAAAGGCCTCGAGCTTAGCTCGAGATACCTCGACTTATTTCTTCGATGGAGCCTCATACTCGGTGAACTCCTTAATCACTTTCTTTGTAATAGGCCCTTCTAGGCATTGTTCCACTGTCACAACCACTTGGTCTAGCTACGAGCCTTGTCCTTCAATATCTTAAAAAATTGTGCATGCTTCATCTTGCATAGGCTGTAGCCTTTGTGTAAGTTCCATGACTCTGCTATGTATGGTAGTAATCTGCTTCTGGATTGCACGATGCTCCTGTGATCTCTTCATTCACTGAATTGCAGTGAGTATCTTCATCTACGCTTGCACAGTGGATGCCTGCTGCTGCGCCTCCTGGAGCTGTGCTTCCAGTTTCCTCGGGTCTGGATCTTCTGCGAGGCATTCGTACATCTACGCACTATGATCACTCAATTTCTTACATTTAAAAGGTGAGTTCCCTGATCCTTCCAACTTCATTCTTGGCAGCTTCATCCCTCTGATCACACACTTCTTGCGGAGTGCTCAACACTGCTTGGAGCTCTAACTCTATTAATCTTTCTTGAAGCTTCTAAATGCCCTCAACAAGATTCCCCACTTGCATCTCGGTTGACTCTTCTTCCTCCTATGCCAAGCCTGACATAGAGCGAAGTTCTTTAGTCACCACCTCTTTGATTGCAGTCTGCTCTACGAGTAGCTGGTCTTTTTCTTTCCGTATCTTTGCTTTGTCCTCCTCGAACATCGCCTAAATTTCATCTTTCTCCTTATCGTAGGTGGTTATGCAAAACTGCGTAACTTGTAGTTGATCTAATACCTCCTCCTTTTCTTTCTTCAAGGCTGGGATTTGTTCTAACTGGGGTGAAACTATGCATATCCCCTTCAGGATGTACGCAGTGATCAACGTGTACTCGAAGTCACGTGGGGTACTGTCACGACTAACTGTAGCAGCCAAAGGAAGTATATAATCTTGCAATACCGACAAGATTTTCTTCATGTTAGCCAGATCGTCGATGTTCTTGCTTCACTTCTCAGTCGCAGTTCATTTAGAACAACATCGAGTCGAAGGGGATGCTTGCAGTCCCCCAGTTGACGATGCCCGTATTCCTACATACATAACTTTCTCAACCATGAGCTCCATGAGAATATCCTCCACATACTTCTCTAATGCGCTAACTTCGCTCGAACATTCACACTTATAACCAAATAGATCAGGCAGGAAAACGAAAAAGCGAGGTAATCAAATGGATGGTGAGGTCTAGAAATCATAGCGCGATATGCAATCGATTCTCTAGTAGCTTGGATAATCATGGGTGGAAAAATGTGGTCCCATCACAACATCCAACGGGTTAAATAAACAAGCGTCATAACATATTCCTCCAATGGGAAAGAATGCCTCAATCAATACGAATCAGTCTGTTATGGCACGGTCTCAGCAGTATTTTCGTCAATAATTGTGTTTCTAGCGATTCTAGAGCATCATTCTAACAGTCGGGGTGCCTCCAATGGTCATATGGCTTCGCCGTGGAGAAGTCTCATTCTACATGGTTCTGCTACTCCGACGAGGTTCAATTTTTGTAGATCTGCCTCATGCGAAGTCTTCTCTAGAACTTCCTCTAGTTTTTCTAACTTGGCTTTCTTCTTACTGAGATTCCTTGCCTTCTTTCCTGTGATCTGAATCTCTGGATTCCTCTTTCCATTTTTATTATTATCTTTTCTTAGCGTAGTAACTTTGCACTGCTGGCATGCTCTCAAAGGGTTCAAAGGTAATACCTCTTTGCTTACTAGGTCCTGGGTAGGTATTCTTATTTCTTGTATGGATAGGTCCTTCAAATCTTCTTGCGCTCTTTCAACTTTGACAGCTACTTATCTTTCATTCCGTTGCTTCGACTCCACTTATGGTTCTTCTATCAGTCGATCTATTCTTTGAGCTATGAGATCCCTTAGTTATTGCTTTTTATTTTCTATGGATTTCTCTTCTACTTTCCTTCTAATCTGATCCTTTTCAATCCAAGTCTTTCCTAACAAAAGTGGAAAAGGGGCGTTGTTATCAAAAAATTTAATGACTTCAAATTATTCTTCAGTTCTTGTTTCATGAGAAATCATAGGTATATTAGTAACTCGTCCACATAGGGTTATCATATTTCCTTTAAACAAGCATATCCTTCTCAATGAAGGTACCATAGTAGGCTTTCCCAAAATTTACCAATTTCTTTCTGGCATAATGTTCACATGTGTTTCTTCATCCAATACACAGTCTATGTCGAAGTCTTCTATTCTTGTAACTATGTGCTATTTTTCTTTCAGGATCTCTGGTAAACTGATGTCTCTATGATCATCCATTACTTCTTTTAACTATATTAATATAGTCTCTGACTCTTTTGTTGTATTTTTCTTTAACATATCCTTAGTCTCTTGACCTTCTTTATAGTTTTCTTGTCTCATGTTCATCTTTTCAACTTTAGAAATCATCCATGGGCAATCCTCAACCTCATGACCAATAGATTTACAACAAAGACAAATAGGAATTGTACCAGGGCATTCCTTAGTGACATGTATTGATATTCTGGTATTATAACATAGTGTTAATCCTCTCTTTCTTTTAAACGATCCCTATCCTCTCCTGTACTGTGCACTGGGATCATAGTGATGGGCTTGTAATCTGCAAAAGTTCTCTCTAGGTTCCTGCATCCACTTATTAGTCCAAAAATTCTTTCTATGCATAGGAATAACATATCTTTTTCTAATTCTATAAAATTTATTCAAATCAACTCTTTCTTGTGCCCTAGTTTTCAGACTAGGACAAACCCTATCAAACATACCTAGATTCATTCTTTCGAAGAAAATTTTTCCACTTATCATACCCTTACCAGAGAACAAATCTTTAAGATCTTACCTCTTTTCTTCAGATCAGGTTTCTTTCTTAGCACAGAGCTTCGCAACTCAATTAGAATACTGTGCACTACAACAACATATCTATGCACAAATATTTCTCTTTTCTTCAGTTCCCAGCAATCAAAGTTTCAGGTCCCAACAACAGAACCATTTGTTGGCACAAGGGAAGACCCAGGGTTCAACACTTCAACAAAGCACCTACAAAACCCTAACTACCATCCCTTTCGACAACACCTGCGAAGTAGATGAAGTCTCACCTGAGGTAGAGGCAGGGGGGGTTGTAGGACTCAGATGGCTATAACCAAGCTGGGACACAGATATGTGATTACAACACTTAGAAGAGCACTTAGACAACAATATGCATTAGTTCTTAAATCTTACTCACATCGCAGATTAAAACCTTATTATAGATCAACACAGTAACAATAAAGATAAATCACTCTCAATCACTTAGCACATAACATTAGCTCATATCTATGATTCATTCATATTTAATACCATTAATCACTAAGCAACAACATTATATGCATTCATAATATAGTATAACAACAACACTAAGCAAATAAACACATAAAACACATCGCAAAAAGCATATCAAGACACAGGATATACATGGTTCACCCCAGCGAGGGGCTACGTCCACCAACTTCTTCTTCTTCTTTATTAGTGTTCAATATTCTTACATTGATATGCTCCTATGCAGATAGCCACAGAGCCAAGCTTCGCACTGGACAAGTGATCTGCACACAATGCACTAGATCCACCTTCCCCAAAACCAGGTCAAGGCACATAGCCAAATCCTTATTAGCACAGAGCCTTACACATTCTGTTGCACGGAGCAACTTACAATCTCTTGCACTAAGCCAACACTAACCACTTTCTTGCACTAATCCACACTAATTCTTACAACATATTGTGCACATATCCAACCACTGGACTTATTACATCGCTTAGCTACTTATTTACACATTTACAAAGAGGCCTAATCATGGGTAAACCCATGGGATGACATCCCATAACCTATTACATAAACCCTGGTAAACCCTATGCTCAGTCCACAAGCCCACAAAACAAGCGATATCCCGCTATCTCAGCTCCGCCTGGGCACTCCATCTTCAACCAGCCTGTTGAAGTCCCAAAAGTGGTGAACCATGACCAATGTTTCCTCAAAACTTGGTCGAGGGTTGACATATAGCATGCACACTCTGACTGAGTGCATTTTCCACTTTTTTCTCCTTTCCCTTGATGTGCTTGATTTCAAAATCAATCTCCCTGATCAATTCCATCCATCTAGCCTCTCTAGCATTTAACCTTGTTTGGTAAAACAAATACTTCAAAACACAATGGTCTGTCATCAGGACGAATATCCTTCCGAGTAAGTAAATGCCTCCACATCTTCAACACATGTACAATTGTTGTGAGCTCCAGATCGTGAGTGACATACTTCTTCTTATGCTCATTTAATTTTCATGATTCATAACTGATCAGTTATCCCTGTTGCATAAGGAATCCACCAATTCCTTCCTTGCAAGTGTCGGCACAAACTAATAAATATTTTCCAATGTATGCAATCTTCTAAAACAAGGGCATTGGTCAAAAGGTATTTCAATTGTTGGAATCTACCTTCACACTCTTATGACCATGTCAACATTTTCCCTTTTCTTTTTAATGAGTTAAAGGGATGACCAATATTGGAAAATCCATATTTTAATATTCTATAATACTTGACTAAGCCCATTAAATACCCGTTAACCCCACTTTTAGGGATAACTAAGGAGATCATGTCATGAGGCCCACAGGTCCTAGACATGGAGTACCGAGAGCCATATCGACTTGAGAATGGCCCTGGAGGGCCCATATTTTCTTCCTTTTAGAACCTCCACTTTGTCAGAGCAGCAACATCCATCACCTCGGCTTGGTCCTGTAGCAAAGATGGATCTTTCTCCACGAGGTAATGAGTCCAGGTATCATGGTATGTGTCACTCTGATCCTCAAAACCTTTGAATATGTGCATTCAGTTATTTTTGTTTCTAACTGGTGCTTGGATCTTATACTTATCCACTTGACCATGTCTGGGGGGAATGACAGGATGCCCTAGTAAGCTTGTGCCCATAGGTTTTGAGTTTCCACTGGGGGGATTTCTAAAAATTCATCATCCACTCCCAACATACTTACCAGTTTTCATCTTACTTCCTGCTCATCCATCCCATTACATTGGTCCAGGCATTGGGTTGGCCAATCATCTAAGGGTTTCACGTTGCCTTGTGGGAAGAAGGGACTAAATTCCCAGAAGGTAAAAGCAATTGGCAAAAGATAAAAGCCTAAAATAAAAACTTGAGTTGCTTTGCCTAGGGATCCCTGAGAAAGCAGTAAACATCTTCTTAACAAGAAACAAGAGGGACCCATAAAAATAATAAAACAAGACCTAGTCAGAGGATAGGGGGTCTCATCACGAGGCAACCTATTAGGTCCATGGGCATATAGTGTTATGAAACTACTAGCATATGGTTACCATGCCAGGGTAGTGGCTCTTGGTGGCATAAACAAGAGAAAGGGGGTCTCATCACGAGCCAACCTTCTCATTTCTGTGAAAGTTCTTGTGGGTAACACTGCCAGCACTAGTCACCACGCTAGGGAAGTGTCCCCTGATTATCATATTGAAAGAAAAAGCAATAGAGAAAAAATAATAAAAGGCATGAATGGTCTTGGAAACATTTACATCCAGGACAGGTACAACTTGACTTCTACAAAGGCACCCACAGGTAAGCCTTGCATTTCCCTGCTATCACTGCACCCCTTGTCAAGACATCCCTTACCCACCTCATCCATTAACATGAATTGGATTTGATCTATCTGGAAACATCCAATTTCCAGTGGACACTAGCCCAATAGGATGCCCTGTCACTTCCTCCAAACGTGCCTTGCAGATTTGTATAATGTCATTGAGAACTTAACTGGGTAAAAAGGATTTTATGCACATGTTTAATAAAATTGATGATTGGATGTGATTGAAATTGCTATGATCCCTGTGACTTATGAGCCTATGGATGGTGTATCTGTTGATGTGCAGGATCATACCCGATGGACAGGTACCATATTGGAAAGGTAACATGGGGAGATGATTAGTTCAGATCTCCATGGGGCTGAAGAGCCCACCAGATGGATGTTGAGACCCCAACAGGGGGCAGAGACAAGATAGAGGGGTTTTCACTGGAGAAGAGGAGGACGTTCCACAGAGGCACCCTGGAAGAGCCTCACCTAGGGGGGTTGTGCCCTCTCCATTGGAACGTTGGCCTTGGAAGGCCCATGACATCACCCGTGATGCCCATGACATCATCCAACATTGTGGACGTTTTGGGGAGGTATTTATGGAAGTGTGGCACATGTGGACGCTTGGAGATGCCCAAGGAGGGCTAATGTTTTGCTCCAAGAGGCCAATGTTTCCCTAAAAAGGGATAATTCCACTCTATAAAGGGCATGACATCTTACTTTTGCTTGATTAGGGTTTAATTTATGACATTTAATGTAAAAACAATATTATTTGGTATTTTGGCCTTGTCGGCCTTTTGGTGACCTAAATTTTATTAAGGTCACTTGGTATTGTATAAGTAGAGAGCTAAAACTCTCATTTTGATCATCATCTTTCACTCACACTTAATGAGTTCACAAATTTGTGCCCTCCTTTAGGGTTTTTGGATGAAAATTGATGCACACTTTTTGAAGGAGGCTTTTTCTTGGATATTTTGGCATTTTCTTGGTGGAAGGTTTACAACTAGGGTTTGTCTATATGAATTCTTGGTGAATTGTAAGTGAATTTCTGCAAATACTTCTTTATTTAATGGTTATCATATTGTTTACTTTCATTTTGTTATTATAATTTTCTAGTTAAGCTAAGAGCCATTTTGATTTGTTTAAGTTAGATATAGCCTTGCCATAGCAACACTCTACTTCTACTCTTCTAGCCTAGCCATTGTATTCTTGTCATTGAGCCAAGGAAGGAGGAAAATGCACTAAGGCCTAGGGTTTCTACACCTTAATGAGCCGCTTTCCCCTAGGTTTTGATTGATGAAGCCTTACTTTAGCAACACTTCATCATTAAGCTCTCTTGTCCTTAGCCATAGAATTCTTTACTCAAGCTAGCCATTTTTATCTTGTTAATGAGCTAAAGAAGGAGGAGAAAGCACTAAGGCCTAGGGTTTCAACACTTTAGTGGGCCTTTCTCCCCTACGGTTTGATTGTTGAGGGCTTGACTTAGTAACAATTCAACATCTAACCGTCTTGTCTTTATCCCTATCACTATCATCACAACCCTTCAACTTTTGCAGTGATTTTGACTCCATTTTCCCTAATAACGCATTGATCTAAGACTTCTTGTGTTGAGTACCTTGATTATACACACATCCAAATACTTTGAACAACTACTAATCCTTCTAACCCTAGATTAGACTGATATTTACTAACCCTATTCCTACCGTCATCTATTTTTTCTATAAACATATCCATGCAACATTTATTATGTCTTTAAAGCAATTGAAAGATTGGCTAAGGCGTTGCTTCTAGTATTGATATTGTTACATTGATTTCCATTGCTCATTACCATTTATTGTGAAGTGATATATATTATAATCATTGCTATTATACATCGTTGAATTGCTTCATCAATATTGTTTATCAATTGCTTTATATCAGAAGTCCATGATTATATGAATTACTAACCAAGCAAGTGATCTTGCACATGCATAGTTTTTCTTATTTCTTTGTCTCGGGCAGGTACACTTTTTGGTTATTATTTATCTTTATTGGCTGATTAGCCGGGACTTTCTGATCGGTGGTGACTTGTGAGGGGGAAATTATCACTTAGCCTTTTAAGCCTTTTCCTTCTCAGAACCCCAGGTCACCAGGGACATCTCTCCTAGGCCTACCACCCTAAAAAAAATGAGATATCCTATTGAGGTGACAGTGGAAGGATAGTCTCAGTTTCGCCAACTTTCCTTTCTTCCATCTGTCCTTTACTCCCGCTACAAACTGTGCGATAACATTTTGGTGCCGTTGTCGGGGAACACTGAGTCAATTCTCCTCAAAATATGACACTTTTCGGTAAGCCTTTCCTCATAAGCCTTTATCTTACAAGCTTACCTGGATACTCCACTAAGGGTGATTCCCTTTTCTCTTTTGATAATTTCAAGAAAATTATCTGGCAACTCCACAAATGACGACCCGTAGTGGGTGTCAGTACATACCTCCTTCTACTACTGTGGTCTCTACTACCTCCACAAATCCTGTTACCTCTGTTGGTTCTCCCAAATGGTCTCACAAAGAAATCTTTGTCTCTTTAGACTTAGCCAACACCCAAGGGGGGTTACATGACCTACCAAATAAGGTTGACTCTTGGATACCAAAGTTTTCAGGAAAAAAGGGATCATGTGGTAACTCTCATTGGACCAATTTCTATGAAGGGTTTCAGTTTCACCAATCCGGATAGGAACACCCTGATGTCTTTACAAGGCTCTTTGCGATCTCACTCATTGAAAGTGCCAGAGACTCGATTAACAGTCTCCCGAAAGGGAGCATAAAAACCCCTGAATATCTTGAACAAACTTTTAAGAACAGTTGGTGTGAAAAGGAAAGAATGGATTCCCTTTACTCTCAATTTATCGAAGTTTGCAAACAAACAAACGAAGGTGATAGGGAATTCAATGATAGGTTCAGTACTCTCATTAAAAAACTTGAGCCCAATTTCCTCCCCAAGAGAATTATTCTCCAACGTTACCTTAACTCTTTTGAAGTAACTTTACAACTCACCCTCAAGAATCATTTTCCTTCAAACCTAGAAAAATCTCAATATGTTGCTTGTCAGATCGAAGAGAATCTTAAGTTTAGAAGCCTCACCCATCATGTCAACCTTTTGAACAATTATGAAATATGGGAAATAAATAAGGAAAGCCTGGGAGGACCAGAGCATGACCTCCAGAAGATTCTAGAGTTAGAAAACAATGTTTTCCATAGGAGGTAGAGCATAGGTTTCTCAAACATTTTTTCAAGACAACATGAACCATCCGAGGTTTTAAGTATGGATACTCGTGAGAAACCTAGTTTTGTAGATTCCATATTCACCTTGATCATGCCAAGTCAAACCCAAGAAAATAAATACATGATTGAGTCTGGGCTTGAATACTTTGGCCAAACAAGTGAGGATTCAAGGATGAAGACTGAAGAGCTCTAGGTGTATGCTAGCAATCAACCCCAACGTTTCCCAAAACTTGACAATGATAGCACCAACCTGAGAGCTAATGTGCCCTATCTTGAAAAACGTTAAACAAATTTGTGAAATGTTGGAAATCCCTTCTCTGACAAAGAAAAGCTCGGATGACCAACTATTGATCGAAGGAACTTCCACACTATTACAAATTGGTTATTTTGAGCAAGATGAACAAACACCCTTTTCTGTGTTAACAAATGATCATGGACTTAGTGACTATAACCCAGTAGATCCATGCTTGTTTCAAGGTTGGCCCACTCTTACCTTAATGGAAGAAGATATTATTAGTGAAATAACATGGACTAAGGGAAAGGGTGACAAAAGTATTCCTAGCAACCACGAGAATATTTCACTAGGGCATGAATAGGTGTTACTTTTGCAAGAAACATGCATGAGGGATAGTGATTTGATAGAATCTCGCCATATCTTTCTAGAGAAATAAAGAGATGGGGAATATTTTCCTGAGGATGCCTATGACATCTCCGAAGACTAGGATGATTATTGTTCTACATAGGAAGATGGCCATTTGATAAGGAGAGGAGTCGGCTTCGTCAAGTAGGAAGGAGATGTTTTCATAACTATTAAATCAAATGAGCAAGTGAACAACGTAGGCCATATTATATAAGGCCCCCAAATTTTCCTCAATATCACTCCTGAGGAACACCAAGAAGACATAAAATAAGCAGCTAGGAAGGCTATAATGGAAATAATAAACAACTTGGACCCGGAATCAAAGGAGAAGTTGGCAAAATGAGAATTTCAGGCATATAGGCAAAATAAGCTAAACCAACCTACCCTTACCATTCCTGCAATAACTCAAACAAATCCTTCAGCTTCGAACATTATTCCTCCTAAAACACCCAAAACCAAAAGGGTGGGCTTGAACTTTGACTTCGAAGGAGAACTATCCAAGATGCACGTGACCATCCCTCTAAAAGAAGTCATTAAGGAACCATTTGTTAAAAAATTATTTGATAATTTATTCAAAGGATCAGATGGACCTATGGAACCTCCTATTATGTTACAAGATGATCACTTTAGGGTCTAGTATGATGAGCACCCGCCCTTTTTCATGACCTTTATAATGAATAATAAGGGCCTCAACAATTGCATGTTGGATTCAGGGGTTAGTGCTAACATGATGTCTCTCAAGGTCATGCAACAATTGGGCCTAAAAGTCACACACCCTTACACAAATGTGTGTGGTTTTGAGTCTAGAGACATACCCACACACGGGGTAATTGAAAATGTGGAAGTTTTCCCTAAAGAATGCCCTGAGAGAATAATCCACATTGACATAGTGGTAGTAGATGTCCCGGATGTGTGGGGGATGTTTTTGTCTAGGAAATTTTCCTCAATGTTGGGTGGTACCCTTGAGATGGACCTCACTTATGTGGATATACATTTGAAAAATGAAACAATAGTCCATATCCCAAATATGCCAATGGCCAAAACCCATGTGCAAGAAACTGGTAATCCCATCAAAGATGACAAAGCATATGAGCAAATCATGGAAAGTATTCCTAACTTTTCTCCCTGGGATATGCCCTTTGTAAAGGAGGAAGCCCTTGATCAGATACGATGGCCCACAAGAGAAGAGTACCAACAAATCCTAGACAAGTATGAAAAAAATGAAGTTGGGGCTGTAAAATTACTAAAGAAGGGAGAAAGCGATATATACTGATTCAGCCTTCCCAATAGGAAATATTTACAGCATAATCCCACCCTCCTCCCTATCCATAATACACCAGGGTTGTTCATGGAATAACCAAATTCAAAATCAGAGAGTACATGGAGGGGGATGTAGTATGGATGTGGGATACCAACAAAGGGAAGCATACTAATTTCAAAGGAAGTACTCAGTTTTGGCTTGGACCTTTCAAAGTTGGAAGAAAATCGATTGACGAGTCTTACTACTTGTCCACTTTTGAAGGAAGAAGGCACCCATTACCAGTCAATGGGAACCTCCTCAAACCCCATCAAGGTGTGGGGAATTGAATCCATAGGTAAGTGCAGGTAAGTAGGTAGGCATTTGCATTCATTGTATATACCATTTGTATTTCATACTAGAGTAGTTTGCTTTCACATTTGTACATATGATTGCTTTCATTTTATATATATGAGTTGGGGGTGATATCACCACCCCAAATGATTACTGATAATTTCTATTGAGATCAAGAAGGTTATAGCTATTCCAGATATGTTGAGGTTCTCATGCGCTCTACGGTTAGCACATGTCCCCGAGTTGGAGCCAGATTTTATCCCCACTTTTAGGGATAACTAAGGGAATCATGTATCAAGGCCCACAAGTCCTAGACATGGAGTACCGAGAGCCAGATCAACTTGACCATGGCCTTGGAGGGCCCATATTTTCTTCCTTTCAACACCTCCACTTTGTTAGCAACAACAAAATCCATCACCTCGGCTTGGTATTGTAGCAAAGATGGATCTTTCTCCATGAGGTAATGAGTCTAGGTATCATGGTATGTGTTGCTCTGATCCTCAAAACCATTGAATATGTGAATTTAGTCCTTTTTGTTTCTAACGCATGCTTGGATCTTATACTTATCCACTTGACCATGTCTGGGGGGAATGAAAGGATTCCCTAGTAAGCTTGTGCCCATAGGTTTTGAGTTTCCACTAGGGGGATTTCTGAAAAGCCATCGTCTACTCTCGACATACTTACCACTTTTCATCTTACTTCCCGCTCATCCATCCCATTACATTGGTCTGACCATTGGGTTGGAAAATCATATAAGGGTTGCACCTTGCCTTGTGGAAATAAGGGGCTAAAGGAACAGAAGGTAAAAGAAGCTGGAAAAAGATAAAAGCCTAAAATAAAACCTCGATATGCTTCACCCAGGGATCCCCGAGAAAGCAGTAAAAATCTTCTTAGCAAGAAACAAGAGGGACCCATAAAAATATTTAAACAAGACCTAGTCAGAGGATAGGGGGTCTCATAATGAGCAAGCCTATTAGGTCCATGGGAATATAGCGGTATGACACTACTAGCAGCTGGTTACCATGCCATATTAGTGGCTCTTGGTGGCATATCCAAGAGAAGGGGGGTCTCAACACGAGCCAACCTTCTCATTTCCATGAAACTGCTTGTGGGTAACATTTCCACTACTGGTCACCATGCCAGGGCACTATCTCATGATTATCTTCTTGAAAGAAAAAACAATAAAGAATAAAGAATAAAAGGCATGAATGGGCTTGGGAAAATTTTCATCCATGATAGGTGTAGCTCGCCTTCTACAAAGGCACCCACAGGTAAGCCTTGCATTTCCCCGCTATCACTGCACCCCTTGACAAGACATCCCTTACCCACCTCATCCATTAACATGACTTGGATTTGATCTCTTCTGGAAACATCAAATTTCCATTGGACACTAGCCCAATAGGACTCCCTGTCACTTCCTCCAAACTTGCCTTGCAGATTTTTATAATGTCTTTGAGCACTTAACTGGATAAAAATGGTTTTATGCACATGTTTAATTAAATTGATGATTGGATGTGATTGACATTGCTATTATCCCTGTGAATTATGATCCCATGGAGGGTGTATCTTTTTATGTGCAAGATCATACCCGACGGACAGGTACCATATTGGACAGGTACACATGGGGAGGTGATTAGTTCAGACCTCCATGGGGATGAAGATCCCACCAAATGGATGTTGAGACCCCAGCAAGGGGCAGAGACAAGACAGAGGGGTTTGCACTGGAGAAGAGGAGGATGTTCCATAGAGGCACCCTGGCAGAGCCTCACCTAGGGGGGTTGTGCCCTCTCCACTAGAACATTGGCCTTGGAAGGCCCATGATGTCACCCAAGATGCCCATGATGTCATCCAACATTGTGGACATTTTGGGGAGGCAGTTATGGAAGTGTTTCAGTGGGGAAGCTTGGAGAGGCCCAAGGAGGGCTAATTTTTCTCTCCAAGAGGCCAATGTTTCCCTAAAAAGGGCCGACGTCACCCTATAAAGGGCATGGCGTCTTAATTTTTCTTGATTAGGGTTTAATTTATGACATTTAATGTAAAAGCAATATTATTTGGTATTTTGTCCTTGTCGTCCTTTTGGTGACCTAAATTTTATTAAGGTCACTTGGTATTGTATAAGTAGAGAGCTAAAACTCTCACTCTGATCATCATCTTTCACTCACACTTAGTGAGGTCTGAAATTTGCGCCCTCCTTTAGGGTTTTTGGATGAAAATTGATGCACACTTATTGAAGGAGGCTTTTTATTGTATATTTTGGCATTTTCTTAGTGGAAGGTTTACAACTAGGGTTTGGCTATATGAATGCTTGGTGAATTCTAAATGAATTTCTGCAAACACTTCTTTATTAAATGGTTATGGTATTGTTTACTTGCATTTTGTTATTATAATTTGTTGGATTAAACCCTAGGGGACAAGCACATGTTGGTGTCCTTTTTTCATGTCCCTACTAAGTTAATCTAAGAGCCATTTTGATTTGTTGAAGTTAGATAGAGCCTTGCCATAGAACAATCTACTTCTACTCTTCTAGCCTAGCCATTTTATTCATTTCATTGAGCCAATGAAGGAGGAAAATGCACTAAGGCCTAGGGTTTCTACACCTTAGTGACCCATTTTACCCTAGATTTGGATTGATGAAGCCTTTCTTTAGCAACACTTCACCATTAAACTCTCTTATCCTTAGCCATATCATTTATTACTCAAGCTAGCCATTTTTATCTTGTTAATGAGCTAAAGAAGGAGGAGAAAGCACTAAGGCCTAGGGTTTCTACACTTTAGTCAGCCTTTCTCCCCTAGGGTTTGATTGTTGAGGCCTTGAATTAGAAACACTTCAACATCTAACCCTCTTGTCTTTATCCCTATCACTATCATCACGGCCCTTCAAATTTTGCAGTGATTTTGACTCCATTTTCCCAAATAATGCATTGATATAAGACTTCTTGTGTTGAGTACCTTGATCATAAAAACATCCAAATACTAATCCTTCTAACCCTAGCTTAGACTTATATTTACTAACTCTATTCCTATCGTCATCTATTTATTCTATAAACATATCCATGCAGCATTTATTGTGTCTTTAAAGCAATTGAAAGATTGGCTAAGGCGTTTCTTCTAGTATTGATATTGTTACATTGATTTCCATTGCTCATTACCATTTATTGTGAATAGATATATATTATAATCATTGCTATTATACATCACTGAATTTCTTCATCAATAGTTTTTATCAATTGCTTCATATCAGAAGTCCATGATTATATGAATTACTAACCAAGCAAGTGATCTTGTGCATGTACAATTTTTCTTGTTGCTTTGTCTCGGGGGGGTACACTTTTTGGTTATTATTTATCTTTATTGGCTGATTAGCTAGGACTTTATGATCGGTGGTGACTTGTGAGGGGGAAATTATCACTTAGCCTTTTAATCATTTTCCTTCTTAGAACCCCAAGTCATCGGGGATGTCTTCCCTTGGCCTACCACCCTAAATAGAAAGAGCTATCCTATTGAGGTGACAGTGGAAGGATAGTCTCAGTTTCCCCAGTTTTCCTTTCTTCCATCTGTCCTTTACTCCAACTACAAACTATGCGATAACATTTTGGCACCGTTCTCGAGGAACACTGAGTCAATTCTCCTCAAAAGACGACACTTTTTGGTAAGCCTTTCCTCAGGAGCCTTTATCTTACAAGATTACCTGGCTACTCCACTAAGGGTGATTCCCTTATCTCTTTTGATAATTTCAATAAAATTATCCGACGACTCCACAAATGACGATCTGTAGTGGGCATTAGTACATACCTCCTTCTAATACTGTGGTCTCTACTACCTCTACAAATATTGTTAACTCCGTCTGTTCTCCCAAATGGTCGCACAAAAAAATATTTGGCTCTTTAGACTTAGCCAACACCCAAGGGGGGTTACATGACCTACCAAATAAGGTTGACTCCTGGATACCAAGGTTTTTAGGAGAAAAGGGATCATGTGGTAGATCTCATTGCACCAATTTCTGTGAAGGGTTTCAGTTTCACTAATTCGGAGAGGAACACCCTGATGTCTTTACAAGGCTCTTTGCGATCTCACTCACCGGAAGTGCCAAAGACTGGATTAACAGTCTCCCAAAGGGAACATCAAAACCCCTGAATATTTTGAACAAACTTTTAAGAATAGTTGGTATGAAAAGGAAAGCATGGATTCCCTTTACTCTCAATTTCTTGAATCTTGCAAACAAACAGAGGAAGGTGTTAGGGAATTCAATGATAGGTTCAATACTCTCATTAAAAAACTTAAGCCCAATTTCCTCCCCAAGAGAATTATTCTCCAACATTACATTAACTCTTTTGAAGGAACTTTACAACTCACCCTCAAGAATCATTTTCCTTCAAACCTAGAATAAGCTCAAGATGTTTCCTGTTAGATTGAAGACAATCTTAAGTTTAATAGCCTCACCCATTAGGTCAACCTTTTGAACAATGATGAAATATGGGAAATAAATAAGGAAAGCATGGGAGGACCAGAGCATGACCTCCTAAAGATTCTAGAGTTAGAAAACTATGTTTTCCATAGGAAGTGGAGAAAAAGTTTCTCAAACATGAAAGATGCCTTAAATTTTTCAAGACAACATGAACCATCCGATGGTTTAAGTATGGCTACTCGTGAGAAACCTAATTTTGTAGATTCCATATTCACCTTGATCACGCAAGTCAAACCCTAGAAAATAAAGAAATGAGTGAACCTGGGCTTGAATACTTTGGCCAAACAAGTTTGGACTCAAGGATGAAGACTGAAGAGACCCAATTGTATGCTAGCAATCAACCCCAACGTTTCCCAAAACTTGGCAATGATAGCACCAACCTGAGCACTAGTGTGTCTTATATCTTGCAAAAAGTTAAAATAATTCGTAAAATATTGGAAATCCCTTCTCTGATAAAGCAAAGCCCATATGACCAACTATTGTTCGAAGGAACTTCCACACTATTACAAACTGGTTATTTTGAACAAGATGAACAAACACCCTTTTCCGTGTTAACAAATTATCATGGACCTAGTGACTATAACCCAGTAGATCGATGCTTGTTTCAAGTTTGGCCCACTCTTCCCTTGATGGAAGAATATATTATTAGTGAAATAACATGGACTAAGGGAAAGGGTGACCAAAGTATTCCTAGCAACCACAAGAATATTGCACTAGGGAATGAAGATGTGTTACTTTTGCAAGAAACATGCATGAGGGATAGTTCTTTGACAGAATCTCGCCCCATCGTTCTGGAACAATAAAGAGATGGTGATGATTCTCCCGATGATGCCTCTGACATCTCCAAAGACTGGGATGATTATTGTTCTACACGGGAAGATGACCATTTGATAAGGAGAGGAGTTGGCTTCGTCAAGTAGGAAGGATATGTTTTCAAAACTATTAAATCCCATGAGAAAGTGAACAACATAGGCCATATTATATAATCCCCCCATATTTTCCTCAATATCACTCTTGAGGAACATCGAGAAGACATAGAACAGGAAGCTAGGAAGGCTAGAATGGAAATAATAAACAACTTGGATCCAGAATGAAAGGATAAGTTGGCGAAACAAGAATTTCAGGTATATAGGAAAAAGAAGCTAAACCATCCTACCCTTACCATTCCTACAATAACTCAAACAAATCCTTCACCTTCAAACATTATTCTTCCTAAAACACCCAAAACCGAAAGGGTGGACTTGAAATTTGACTTCGAAGGGGAACTATCCAAGATGCACGTGACCATCCCTCTAAAATAAGTCATTAAGGTACCATCTGTTTTTAGCAGCAATAACATCCATCATCTCGGCTTGGTCCTGTAACAGAGATGGATCTTTCTCCATGAGGTAATGAGTCCAGGTATCATGGTATGTGTCACTCTGATCCTCAAAACCTTTGAATATGGGAATTTAGTTCTTTTTGTTTCTAACAGGTGCTTGGATCTTATAATTATCCACTTGACCATGTCTAGGGGGAATGACAGGATTCCCTAGTAAGCTTGTTCCCATAGGTTTTGAGTTTCCATTGGGGGGATTTCTGAAAAGTCATCATCTACTCCCGACATACTTACCACTTTTCATCTTACTTCCCACTCATCCATCCCATTATATTGGTCCAACCATTTGGTTGGAAAATCATCTAAGGGTTGCACCTTGCCTTGTGGGAAGAAGGGGATAAAGGCCTAGAAGGTAAAAGAAACTGGAAAAAGATAAAATCCTAAAATAAAACCTCAAGATGCTTCACCCAGGGATCCTTGAGAAAGAAGTAAAAATATTCTCAGCAAGAAACAAGAGGGATCCATAAAAATAATAAAAAAAGATCTAGTCAGAGGATAGGGGTCTCTTCACGAGCCATCCTATTAGGTCCATGGGCATCTAGCGATATGACACTACTAGTAGTTGGTTACCACGCCAAGGTAGTGGCTCTTGGTGGCATAACCAAGAGAAAAGGGGTCTCATAACGAGTCAGCCTTTTCATTTCTGTGAAAGTTCTTTTGGGTAACATTACCACCACTAGTCACCATGCCAGGGCATTTTCCCCTGATTATCTTATTTAAATAAAAAACAATAAAGAATAAAGATTTAAAGGGATGAATGGGCTTGGAAACATTTCCATCCAGGAAAGGTACAACTCACCTTCTACAGAGGCGCCCAGAGGTAAGCCTTGCATTTCCCTGCTATCACTTCACCCCTTGTCAAGACATCCCTTACTCACCTGATACATTAATATGACTTGGATTTGATCTCTTCCAGAAACATTCAATTTCCAGTGGACATTAGCCCAATAGGACACCCTGCCACTTCCTCCAAACTTGCCTTGAAGATTTGTATAATGTCCTTGAGCACTTAACTAGGTAAAAAGGGTTTTATGCACATGTTTAATAAAATTGATGATTGTATGTGATTGACATTTCTATGATCCATGTGACTTATGATCCCATGGAGGGCATATCTTTTGATGTCCAGGATCATACCCGACGGACAAGTACCATATTGGATAGGTACACATGGGGAGATGATTAGTTGGGACCTCCATGGGGCTGAAGAGCCCACGAGATGGATGTTGAGACCCCAGCAGGGGCCAGAGACAGGACATAGGGTTTTTCACCGAAGAAGAGGAGGACGTTCCATAGAGGCACCCTAGCAGAGCCTCACCTAGGGTGGTTGTTCCCTCCCCAGTGGAACGTTGGCCTTGGAAGGCCCATGATGTCACTTAGGATGCCCATGATGTCATCCAACATTATGGTTGTTTTGGGGAGGCATTTATGGCAGTGTGGCATGTGTTGCATCTTGGAGAGGCCCAAGGAGGGCTAACGTTTTTCTCCAAGAGGCCAATGTTGCCCTAAAAAGGTCTAACGTCACCCTAGAAAGGGCATGATGTCTTAATTTTGCTTGATTAGGGTTTAATTTATGACATTTAATGTAAAAACAATATTATTTGGTATTTTAACCTTGTCGCCCTTTTGGTGACCTAAATTTTATTAAGGTCACTTGGTATTGTATATGTAGAGAGCTAAAACTCTCATTTTCATCATCATCTTTCACTCACACTTAGTGAGGTCTGCAATTTGCACCCTCCTTTAGGGTTTTTGGCTGAAAATTGATGCACACTTGTTGAAGGAGGCTTTTTCTTAGATATTTTGTCATTTTCTTGGAGGAAGGTTTACACCTAGGGTTTGGCTATATGAATTCTTGGTGAATTGTAAGTGAATTTCCACAAACACTTCTTTATTGAATGGTTATGGTATTGTTTACTTTCATTTTGTTATTATAATTTGCTGGATTAAGCCCTAGGGGACAAGCACATGTTGGTGTCCTTGTTTCATGTCCCTACTAAGTTAAGCTAAGAGACATTTTGATTTGTTTAAGTTAGATAGAGCCTCGCCATAACAACATTGTAATTCTACTCTTCTAGCTTAGCCATTTTATTCTTGTCATTGAGCCAAGGAAGGAGGAAAATGCACTAAGGCCTAGGGTTTCTACACCTTAGTAAGCCATTTTCCCCTAGGGTTTGATTGATGAAGCCTTGCTTTAGAAACAATTCATCATTAAACTCTCTTGTCCTTAGCCTTAACATTTATTACTCAAGCTAGACTTTTTTATCTTGTTAATGAGCTAAAGAAGGAGGAGAAAGCACTAAGGCCTAGGGTTTCTACACTTTAGTGAGACTTTCTCCCCTAGGGTTTGATTGTTGAGGCCTTGCTTTAGCAACACTTCAACATCTAACCCTCTTGTATTTATCCCTATCACTATCATCACGGCCCTTCAACTTTTGTAGTGATTTCAACTCCATTTTCCCTAATAACGCACTGATGTAAGACTTCTTGTGTTGAGTACCTTGATCATACACACATCCAAATACTTTGAACAAATACTAATCCTTCTAACCCTAGATTAGATTGATATTTACTAACCCTATTGTTGTCGTCGTCTATTTGTGCTATAAACATATCCATGCAACATTTATTGTGTCTTTAAAGCAATTGAAAGATTGGCTAAGGCACTGCTTCTAGTATTGATATTGTTACATTGATTGCCATTTCTCATTAGCATTTATTGTGAAGTGATATATATTATAATCATTTCTATTGTACATCGTTTAATTTCTTCATCAATATTGTTTATCAATTGCTTTATATCAGAATTCCATGATTATATGAAGTACTAACCAAGCAAGTGATCTTGCACATGTATAGTTTTTCTTGTTTCTTTGTCTCGGGAAGGTACACTTTTTGGTTATTATTTATTTTTATTTGTTGATTAGCCGAGACTTTATCATTGATGGTGACTTGTGAGGGGGAAATTGTCACTTAGCTTTTTAATCCTTTGCCTTCTCATAACCCCAGGTCATCAGGGACGTCTCCCCTGGGCCTACCACCCTAAATAGAAAGAGCTATCCTATTGAGGTGACAATGGTAGGATAATCTTAGTTTTGCCAGTTTTCCTTTCTTCCATTCGTCCTTTACTCCAACTACAAACTGTGTGATAACAATACCTTACCTCTATTAAATTTATAGGGGCATGCCAATTCATGATTTCTTTGATATATTTGGGATCTACTGCCACTCCTTCTATTGATATGGTGTGACCTAGATACTATATTTCATTCTGAAAGAAGTCACATTTTATGAACTTAACATAAATCAAGTGATCTCTCAACACTTTTAACACCATCCCGAGATGCTCCTCGTGTTCTTTTTTGGTCTTGGAATACACCAAAACATCATCCACAAATACCAAGAAAACATTTTCTAGATACTTATTGAGAATGTTATTCATCAGGAACATGAATGTAGCTAGTGCATAAGTTAGTGTGAATGGAACCACCACAAACTCATAATTTCTATACCTTGTTCTAAAATATGTGTTGTGAATGTTATTGTAGAGTCTAGTCGACCCTATCAACTATACCTGACGATCGACTTAGAACTTGTTGGTCGACCGGTGTAATTTTAATTAGAATTCGGTCAGAGTCTATGTTAACAGACTGACCCAGGAAGTTAAGTAGTTACAACTTCCTGGAAGAGGTATAAATAGACAAGCACATGAAGGCTCATATAGATTCATGTGAGAGGTTATATGTAATAGTGTTGTATTGTTCTATCATATAATAAAAGGACTATTCTTTTGTCTCTCATTACTTGTGTATGTCTCTACTTATGTCTATGTGTATGCATGTATCTCTATGATTTCTATGTAAGGATCTACTGGTAACACTCCCTACTTTTCCCTTGGTTACAACATTGGTTCCATTGCTGGTAGTACTGAACTTGGGCATGTAGAAGTGTACATAAATGATAACTCTACAAGACATATATGAGTGGTGGGAGCACAAAATTGAGAACTACATCAAAAAATATGCAAGAAGGAATAACCTCTCACTAGCCAAAGCAAGGTCGTGGTTCTTTTCAAAGACATACAAAATATTCTTTGAAGCTATTCCAACAACATTGTTTCATCACATTAATATATTAGGTGATGTGTAATTTAACACCTGACGAGAAGCTAGGCCTAAAGTTGACGAATGGAGGAAGAAGGAACCTGCATGACTGGATCGAAATAATGATTGAAGATTATATTTCAGAACAAGACATTGAAGATCAGATGTCCCTTGAACAAATAAAAGAAAAAATATACACCGAATTTCACGACCAATTTTTCTTCACGGTTCCAACACTTATTCATAAATTCCTCCTCGACAAGGGAGTCGGTGATATCATTGAATATTGACCAATATTAAGAACATCGTTACCAAATATAAGTCTCAAAGAAAGAGACGAAAACTGGGAAGCATTCCTTGATGCAAAGTGCAAAGATACAAGAAAAGCATGGGATTAATTCTTAAAGAAATAAATATGTCCAACGCTCCCAACTTAGATTAAGACGGGTTGAAAATGGAGGGTCATTCAAAATTGTGAGATGCCGTAAAAAAAAATTAGTGTTTCCAAAGTCTAAATATCGTCAAGAGGGAAACAATCCCATAAGCAATCTGTGAATATCCAGAAAACAAAACGGGATAAAAGAAAATAGAAAAGAGAAGAACTTTGTAACCAGTGGAACAACAAATAGTCGAATAGAAATATGTCTGGGGAGGGTCAAACTGACATAGCGCATGTGCATTCTTAGTCAGACATAGATCGAACAGAGTTGGAAACAACAACAACCGTAGAGACACCCTAAAAAATTAGTGAAGGACAGCTGAACATCCATCAACTGGTCGACGAACTGGAAAGTATGGACTACAAAGAATCTAGACCCGATTTACATATGTCTCCCACACCGGAAACCAATCCACGAATAAGATAATTTCTCCAACAAAGGTTGCATATTGACGACCAATATGCAAGATTATGGTACAAAATGGACGACTAAGGAAACCTACGAGATGCATTGATTCTCGATCCAGAGTGAAATGAAGTCGAAAATATAATTATCCAAATCAAGGACCTCACTGAATCGACCCCCTTCCACATCTAATCTCGAGAGAATAAATTAACTATATTATGGAAGCAACACAACCTTTGGAATGACTGTTAGTCAAATATAAATATGAAAGTTCTCAAACTGAGGACGTGTTTTTTGTACTCAAGAAGGAACAACTATTCCTTGAGTACCATCCATTGTCGGACGCAAACAAAAACTGACCAAAATATTCAACAACTTAGTCGAAAGTAGTATTATCTCAAACAATAAGAAAAATGAGCATTCCTACCAAGAAAATCAAAATGGGTTTCAACCACATCCCCATTTAAGAAGGAGAGGAGGACCCAAAACTCCATTGGTTTGTATGTGAAATTTTTTGGGATGCAACTAATATTACAGATGAGGATATGAAAATGGATCAATTCAGAGTTGCGATGTGCCACCCCACCTTAACATGGTTCATGAACTACACAGAAAATAAAACGTGTTCAAAGGCAGAAATAAAGAACAAATTTTTAACATTCTTTAAAATCCAGAACATCACACATCTGGCAGCCCAAAAGCTAAAATAAATCAAACAAAGACCGGTGAGTCGGTAATAGAATATGACAAGAGATTCAAATATATCCTAAGTCAAATCCCAACGACGATCGATCATAAATTTCTATTCCAGTGGTATGTAGTTGGGCTATTGCCAAGAATCCAATCTCTGCTACGCTTATACGAGATAACCAACTGTGAAGACGTGATACATAAGGCTAAATGAGTCGATTTAGATGAAGATATCCCGTCTAATTCCTCAACGAAGAAGATACTTGAGGAAAAAATAGAACATTTTCAACAAATAATAAAAAATACATCTATATGACACAATGAAATATGGTGCACCACATGCACCAAGGATGAACACACAAAGGATAATTTTCCCCTAAATGAGTGCACAAAAACAACAAACTTCCACCGAGTACAAGCCCATAAATATTGTATTATATGTGAATTCCTAATTGATTATTGTATAAAATATTGTCCACATAATCTAAAAAACAAAAAGTGGTGCCACATATGTGAAGCTTCCGATCACCGAACATAAAAATGCCATCTAAACACTATAAATATGAATAGTATATGAACAATCTACCACAAGGAAACAACTGACCAAGAAAACAACGATGGTCGAAGAGATGATTACTACGGTGGTCACGGTTGAGGTTGAGGAGGCTGACGTGGATTTTGTGGTCGAGGTTTAGGTCATGGATGACCATATTATTTTAATTATTGGAAAAATGATCACAACAACACAGATTGTCCTATAAAATATAGAATTGATCTGAAATTTTTTAACATATGTGGCATTGGATATTACTCTTTAGAAGACTTCTCGATAGTACTCGACAAAATTATACCAAGAAAAACTATGAATCTACTACAAATAGTATCCAAGGAAGAGGTGAGGAGCTCCAAAAACTTACATATGTTACAAGGTCAAGTGAAGGATGATATATTCACACTCCACCACAAAATTACCAAAGAACGAAGGCTAAAAACTTCCCAAACCCAGATAAAGAAGAGAAAACCATGAGAGAATCTCTCAAATTCTTCAGGAATTCCATAGAATATCAACAAAATCCAAGAAGTCAAAATGAAGACACCATCCATGAATTTTTTCAACTCCTTAAAGAAAAACATTCGATAGGTAGGTTGTTGGAGCTACTCAACATATTGCAAGAATACAAAGATGGTCAGAAACTGACCAAGGATGCAAATCACCTCTCTTATAACAGAAAATATTACGATCCACGAGTTGACTTGGAGATTGAGGGAATGATGGTCAATCAGGTGGTCATTGATTTTGGTTTGCAATTCAATATTTTACTACGAGAAACATGGGTACGAATGGGTTGACCCAACCTAGCACCCATGCTGAATTATCTTAAGTTAGTTGATCAAATATTAATAGAAGCAATTGGAATATTGATAAATGTCGACACTCAAGTTATGGGAATACCGAATTCAATCAAATTTGAGGTGATCGTCCTTGTCAAAGGAATGGAAGCATATGCAGCTCTTGTCGGTCAGACATATGGTCGATGAATGAAAGAAAATATCTCCCTCGAAAGAGATAGAATTAAATTGAAAGGAAATGGGAGAAAATTAAATAATCCCCTATATCCAAAGGAATGAAAACCATGGATGGAGTCGTGGGATGAAGATCAAGAAGCCAAATGTTGATATCAGATAAAAAATGAACAAAAATATTATATAGAAATGACTGCAGAAGGATATATTTTGAGAGAATCCCCCATATCGGTCGGACATAATTTCAACTCCGCCTTATACAATTGGAAAATAGAAAATTATGAAGCACATGAGAAAGATTGTTGGTCTATCAAAAGTATTCCAAAGAAACATATTAATATGTGATACTCAATCCAGGATGTACCAAAATTGTATGAAAAAATAACTTGAAAAACTCCCACTCTTATTCAGAATGACAATCAGATAATCAAACCCTTGCGATACAGGGAACAACATACCCCTTCGACTCATGTCAAAGAGGTAGAAAACTCCATAGGAGAGCAAGGAAGGACACAAATCCTTGTGGAAATTTTCACATGTAAGGATGCAATATGGTGGGAAACACATTCCCATCAATTAAAAGCATGGAAAAATTTGTCGACATACTTCATTGAGATATTCAAAGACAAGAAATTATCCAAAGATACAGATATTCCCACATTCAAAATTGGCTACAACCCAAAAGAAGATATTCAACATTGTGAAAGTGAATTGCGTAGAATATGATATAAATATGAAAGGGTATGGCCCCATATGTTTCCAAGTACATTAGATGAGATAAAAAGCAAATGGTATAAGATTGAATAAGCTTGCGGCCACACTTCAAACTCGGCTGAAACCAAAGAAAATTTGTGCAAGACTTCAAATTTAATACAATAGAGGAACACTTGAAATATGCAGCACACCAAATAAAAAGATTTCTAGAAATTCCTTCACCAATTGTATAGAAATAAAAATCTAAGACCTCGGTCGATGGAGGATCGACATGGAGAATATGAAATGGCCAGGACAAAGCTTCCAGTGGAAGAAAATCCATCCAACACTATAGAATCATGTGAAGTAATTATTAAGTATAGCCAAAGAACACAAAGAATACCAGGAACAACTTGACTTCCCAAAATGATTTACAAAAATTGAAGGAGAATGACATCTCGACAAAGCAAAACCACTAGAATGGATGGACGTGGAAATAAAAACGAAGGAATTCGACATATCAAATGATGGTCGACCAAAAATGGTATGAATAGGTGACTATTGATCTGACAAGCAAAAGTATGACATAGTCAGTCTACTAAAAGAGTATCAATATGTTTTTTCATGCGACTACAAGGATTTGAAAGGAGTTTTAGAGGAAATGGGCGAAATTAAGATTGAACTTATTCTAGGAGAAAAACCAATCAAAAAATGACCATACAAGTTAGCGCATAAATATAAACCGATCTTTCAAAAATAGATCGAAGGAATTCTACAAGAAAGCATTATTTATCCTATCGATAAGGAAGAATGGGAAAGTCCCATGGTGGTGCAACCAAAGAAACATGATCCAAAGAAATTAAGAATTTGTGTCGATTTCTGGGGACTCAACAAATAGATAGTGACAGATCCATTCCCCACCCCTTTTGCTAACGAAATCATAAATGAATTCGTTGGTCATGAATTCTACTCATTTACTAACGGATTCTCAGGATATAACCTGGTACCAATATAAAAACAAGATCAAGAAAAAACAACATTTGTGTCGGAATTTGGATCTTTTTCCTACAAAGTAATTCCATTCGGATTGAAGAATGCACCAATAGTTTTTCCAATAATAGTGGTCAAATAATTTCAAGAGTATATCTATAAAACCATGGTTGTATACTTCAACTAATGTACAATTTATAGTCTATTCAAAAAACACATACAATGGCTTTGACTTATGCTAGAACATTGCAGACAGATTCAACTATCATTAAACATCAGAAAATGCATATTTTCCACACTTATTAGAATCCTGCTAAGACATGTGGTATGTAAATATGGGGTAAAGGTTGACATGGATAATATTAATATTATCCTTGATCTAAAACCACTCATGAATAAAAAATAGATAAAAATTTTGTTGGGTCATACTCGTTATTATAGGAAGTTTATATGCCACTACTTGGACATCACCTTCCCAGCGGATGAGATTTAACAAAAATATGTTGAATTCAAATGGAGCCAAGAATGCCACGAAGCCTTGACATTTTTAAAGAAGAAGTTGGTCGAAGCACCCATTCTCAAATTTCTAGACTAGTCGAGAATATTTCATGTCCTTGTTGATGCGTCCAATGTAGATGTCGAGTCATTTTGATCTCATCCATATGATGAAACAATGGATCACCCAAATGCCTATGAAATTCAGAAACTGAACAAAGCATACATAAACTATTCATATACGGAAAGGGAAGCCCTATCAATGATTTTCTCTCTACAAAAGTTTTGTCACTATTTACTTGCAAATCCCTTTACATTTTTTACAGACCATCAAGCATTGAAATACTTAGTCAATAAATCAGTTCATCAAGGCACTATTTTTTGATGGTTGCTATTATTTTAGGAATTTGAATTTGATGTAATCATACGACCAGACAAAAAGAATGTCCAACCTGATCACCTTTCACGATTGGAAACAGGAGAAGATATGACAGGCATCAACGATGACCTTCCAGGCACACACTTATTCAGAGTTGAAGCTGCACCTAAATATTTAGAATATATTTCCAATTTATTAGAAGAAGGAAAGGCCTCAGAGGACCTCCAAACAATCAAAAAGAAAGTTTTATCCATGAAATTTTCACCATTCACAATCATTAACAGATACTTATACAAAATGGGAATGGATGAAGTTATAAGAATATGCATGAAAAAACATGAATGGGAGGATATCATCAATGGAGCCCATGTAGGAGAAATCAGAGGAAATTTTTAGGCTAACACAATAGCCAGGAAGGTACTACAAGCAAGCTTGAGGTGGACAACTATGCATAAACATTGTTGGGATCAAGTAAAACATTGTGATAGTTTTCAGAGGTTTGGACGACCTTTGCGGAACAACGAAATGCCACTAAGTTCAATAAAGTCTAATCGATATTTTGAAATCTAGGCCATCGACTTCATCGGGCCATTTCCATAGAGGGAAATAAGAAATGGTTCCAAGTACATCATTACTGTGGTCGAGTATGTGACCAAGTGGGAAGAAGTTGAGCAAGTCGAATCCCGTACCAAAGAGGTAGCAACTAAATTCATATACAAGAATATAATTACAAGGTTTGGCTATCTTATGACACTAATCAATCACTAGGGAACTCACTTTGTGAATGAAACAATTAAAGTTCTATTGGAAAAAAATTTAATCGACCATAGAAAAACGACAGCCTATCACCCACAAGCAAAGAGGGGAGTCAAATCTTTTAATAAAACATTACACAAGGGACTTACAAAGATATGTAGCATAAACAAAGATGACTGGCATGATAAGATTCATGAAATCCTATGGGTGTATAGATCAACATTCAAAATATACATTGGGCAGACTTCATTCAAGATAGTCTACAATTGGGAAGTTGTTATCTCACTACAATTTTGGATTAATTCCGACAGGGTCACAATTATATCAAAATTTGATGAGATCAAAAACATGAGCGACCGACTATACCAACTAAACAAGCTGGAAGAAGAGAGGTTAATAGTGATCCATCACCAAGAGGTTCAGAAGAAGCAAAACAAATCATGGCATAATCATCAATTAAATAAAAAGGATATAAAATAGGGAGACTTAGTCTTACTGTATGACAATCGCATAAAAGGCAAACCCAAAAAATTGGAAACAACATAGCTGGGGCCTTATGTGGTTGAAGATATTTGACCGACTAGAGTGGTCCAACTTAGAAAATTATTAGGGCATCCATTTAAGAAAGTAATTAATTGTGCCCATTTAAGGAAGTATCATGTATAAAATAAAAGAACCTTGTTGTCAAAACATAGCAGGGAGTTTCCAACAGGAACCGACTAAACTGACTAATCATACTTATAAGAAGTAAACCTTTCTTAAAATTAATAAAAAAAAAAGCAGTTAGACAAATTCAGGTATAGAAAACTAAAAAGTTAAAGTATTTAAAGAATAGCCATAACACTAAAGAAATGAAACAATAAAGTAAAATGGAGAGAGAAAACAACCCTTGGTCAAGCTCGATACAAAGTAGAAGAATATATTCTTGAAGTTCCACACCATCGACCAACTTAAGAAAAATACTCATAAGAAAAGAATAAAGCGAAAGGATCAGTCTGGGAGAAAGTGAGCGTGGTTCAAGCGAGCATATATCAGGAGAGAAAAGATCATATGAGCACAAAACAATAGAACATGAATCAAATTGTCATGAAAAAAGACGACACCATTCAGATTCAGTAAAAAATATCAAAATGAATGAATAAACAAGCCATCACCGACATCAACTAAGTCAATCCAATAATAAATATGGTTCAAGAAATCTCGTCGGTCGGATCATGTATTGACCATGTATCTGTTAAGCCTTAATATTGGATCATTACCCCTTAATTGGGGCATATTACAATAGTAATGTTATTTTATTTATGTCAGCTTTATTCCATTAATTGTAATTATACCTCCTAGTCTCCTATATATACCAAGGAGAAATTTTCATTTGGAATCATCTTGTACTTGAACATTTAAGTGGGGTAAAAGGAGGTTGCCCCCTCGAAGAGGCTTATTATCTAAAAGTATCTCTTTTTCAAGGCGTTGAGTACTTTTTCTGAGGTTTTTCTATGCTATATTGATATTTGGTTCTTAACATATGGTATCAGAGCTCAAGGTCTTGGGGTTTCGCTGCTACATCTGAGACACCTTGGAATTTTTGCTATAACTTTTTTTCTGTAATGTTTCAGAAGGAACGGCTTGGATGATATTTAGTAGATGGGTCAAGGTACATTGGGTTAAAATTTCGGCTCTTGAGGTCTTATACTTTCGGATATACAACCTGTACAAGATAGGGTTTTGGAATCATCCTGAGCTAAGTCATTGCGGAATTTTCTCTATAATTTTTTTTTTGTAATGTTTAAAACCCTGAAATCTAGAGGCTATTCATAGAAATTAGTAAGGTATATTTGGTAAAACTTTCAGCTTCTGGGTCATCTTAAATTTGTAGATACACCCTGTGGAAGACAGGGTATCTGACTAGTCCTATTGACTAGTATCAAGAAGGTGTTCCAGGTAAAACAATCATAAATTTTTCCTAGAGTATCCAAATTGAGTGGGATTGGTTTCATTGGATAGTGAACAGTCTGTAGTATTTCTGGTACAATTTTCATAATTTTATATCAATTATTTTGTGCGGGCATGCTATACAAGTGATATCTCCTAAAAAGGCCAAAAATCAACAAGTTGTGGGGAAGTTACAGTAAATTCCACTTGGCACATCCAATTTTGATCAGACCTGTGGCATTGTAGATAAGAAATATTAGAGAACTACATAAAAGAAATTTTCATACCTAGAAGGGCCTAAACTTGGGAGATACAACAAAAGAAAGATTGTCTAGCAGAACCACCTCAAAATCAAGGTTCAAAAGTGATACTTGTCCAACATGCCACCCAAAAAGGGAACTTCTACACCAAATAAGCCTCCAGACAATCCTACTTGGACTCTTGATGAAGGTGAAGAAATGC